>SSSI01006657.1:0-15771 GCA_004796505.1 Oryzaephilus surinamensis
TATGGTAATCTATGTCACAATATGAAAAAGACGTAATACGAATTTTAAATAAACGTAATTTTAATTTCACTGTTCCCTATAATGTGATTCACATTCATTGTATTTTTTTAACAACTTACGTGCTATCCTGATTAAAATTTACAAAATAATTTTTAGTTCCATTAGAATCAGAAGAATTTGTGCTATTCATGAGTTCGTTGAATGTTGATCACTTTATTTACACTTAACAACACTATTATTATAAACGGTTGCCGTTTATTTGAATTTCACTTGATTTTATTACGATTCTTGTGTTTTATTAAACAACACACAAAGACTGACCTTGCAAAACACTATTCTTTCAACAGTACACAAACGATGCCATACACTTCCATATTTTATTATTTTCTCTATATTGAACAGCTGATACATTTACATTAATGCGCTTGCGTACAAATTATTATGAGGTCTGTTCGGACAAAGCTATTTATCGTTTACAAACGATACGACTCATGCGCATTGGAAAAAAAACCGTTCGGTCTGACTTTCTAATGTATATTAAAACGTATCTGAGCAGTACGGAGCTGACGACCTATCCATTGGATAGTCCACTAACGGCTTGTCCGAACAGACCTATGATATCAAATTTTGTTTTCTTATCTTTCATTTCAAAAGGTTTCAATTAATTGCTCATCTTTTAATTGAAATAATTAATCAACAAATTTTTTACTGATTATGTTCAGATAATAAAACTTCTAAAACATTGAAAAGTTTATTGTTTTTGTCAAATACAATATTTTAAAAATATGATTTCTGCCATCTCTTACACATTTGTCAAACTTACAGTTGCCTAAAATTCCAATAGATGGCCAGTTCGCTTTTTTTTATTTGAATGGAATAAAAACGATTTATTAATAAATATAGTCTATTTTAAATAATTACAAGCCATTTGACTGGAATACCACTGTATTTAAAGGCCGGAGTAAAGTGCCTTCCAGTTTGTAACTCTTTTCTTTCCGTTTCAAATTTACTTTGATCACACTAAATATACTTAAAATCAAATCGCATTCATCTAATTCATCAGTAGTCGGAAATTTTACTACGATTTTAACGATTTTCTTTTCATTTCTGCTACCAAATTTCTTAAATTGTTCTTCAACTATCCATTTAGCACCTTCTTCCACATTCTACAATAAAAACTTGTCAAAAAAAACACAACAAAAATCAATTATAAATCACATTTTGATAAATTCGTATAATCGATCCAGTTTTCAATACGATTGCATCAATTGAACGATCTTTTACATCAACAACAACTGCATCTTGCACAAACGGTTGGTGTTCTTCCACATATTTAGCTAAATACAATTCACTGCTAGCTTCACCAGCCCTTTTCGCATTATATTTTTGTGCATTGCAATTTGCGGCAACATTTTGCACAAAATCCGTATCCCATTTCGGTGCTGGCGCATAATTTAAACTAGCTGCCAACAAACGATGCACCATTATATCGGCATACCGTCTTATCGGTGATGTAAAATGCGTATAAATCGGTACACTTAGCGCATAATGTCGGAAACCGTCCACTTCGTCTGTGTCAACAGTTGCAGCGCAAAAATAACGGGCTCTTGTCATTGTTTTGGCTATTAAATGATTCAAAACGGCTCCTCGACACATTCCTGTAACCGTATTTTACAATATTAAAGAATAATTCAGTTATTTTACAACTTCTAACCGAGATAATCGTCAGTTATGTACTTGATTAGTGAAGAACTAATACTTCCCGATGAAGAAGTATCAATATGAATTCCACACACTTCTAAATTCTCTTTCAATTCATTCAGCATTGTATGTTTTGGCGGTTCGTGACAACGTAAGAACGCTAATTCCGGAAAATACGTTTTAATACGTTCAGCAACTGTAATATTTGCCAGTAGCATGAATTCTTCAATTAAACGATGCGCCGCTTTATTTTCGTATACGAAAAAATCTGTCGGTTCGCCACTATCTGAATCCAATGCAAAACTTAATTTAATTTGATTGATTTTCAATGCACCATTATTTTGTCTCTTTTGTCTCAATTGTACAGCTAATCCTTGTAATATATTAACAGTTTGCCAAACATTTTCAATTGTATAGCCATTTAAAATGTTTGGTAAACCATTTAATTCGTTCAACGGTTTATCAATCATCATTTGAGCGTGTTCGTATGCTAATTTCGTGCAAGAATTGACGATTGTACGTTCGAAACGGTGATTAATGATTTCCGCATATTTGGTCATTTCCCAAAATACGGAAAATGCCAATTTATCTTCACCAGGCAACAATGAACAGTGTAAACACAATTCAACTGGCAACATGTGATAAACTTGTTCAACTAAATAGATTGTAACGCCTTTTTTCCGTACGATTTCATCCAGTTCGGTGTTTTTGTCTAAATAGAATGCTGGATCGGAAATGTGCACGCCAATTTCATAATTACCGTTATCTAAACGTTGGACTGATACGGCATCATCTAGATCTCTGGCTGTTGATGGATCAATTGTAAAAATACATAAATCTTTCCGTAAATCCGTTCTATATTCGAATTCACGTTGTGGAATTGTTTTTGGTAAATATTTTACGATATTGTCAGGGAATGGTGTTGTATCTAAACAAAATTCACGTAAAATTGCAATTGATTCAACTCTTAAATCGCCAATTAGTCCCAAATTTTCTAAAACTTTTCCAAATGCATGTGAAACCGTTTCCCAACTAGTTATTTTAACGACATACAAAAAGTTTTTGTACTCGTCAGGGTTTTCAAGGAAATTCTCAGGTAAATCAACTGGGTCGACCTTTATTAGAGGCACACGTTTGTCGCGTGGATAAAAAAATACGTTTTCATTCTCAAGTTTAACAGTTCCAACTGCAATTCGTGGATGGACGTATTGTTTAATAAAAACTACTTGATATGTTCTTTTCCCATCGACCCAACTGTCTTGTGGCTTCAGTTTAAGAACGACTTCGTCACCTTCCAATGCTCGATTACGATCCACTAACGAAGAAATGTAATAATCCACATCTGTTGCGATTTCATTGTTCACATATGCGTCTTTGTAGTTTTTCGGATTAATTCTAACGAAACCTTTGACAAATTCACCATTTTTTAATCCAGCATCAATTTCCGCTATTGATAAATAATCGTCGAACGTTTCTTTTCGTTTTTTCCGTCTCTCTTTTCTGTCTTTACGTTTATTGTTCGTCTGTAAATGATTTTGTGTCTTATTTCCCTGTTTTATTGTACGATACTGTTTGCTACCATTGATTTTTTCACCTATACTTAAATTTTTTAATAAATCTACTAAAATATTAACTTTAGATTCAAATATAACGGTTTCGTCTGTTTCTACAAATGATTTTAATTGTATTCTTTTTCTACCAGTTTTCGCTTTACGAAAAAAATGTCCACTGGAATTACATGACATAAAAGTGCATGTAAATGACAACGGCACGTCTTCCGTGAATGACAAATTGTCTTTTATCATTGATTGTGTTTTTCTTCTCGTTCTTATACGTCTTGGTTTCTCAATTATAACAGCTTCCGATTCAGATTTGTATTCTCTTTTACTTCTCGGTCTGCGACGCACATTTTTTTTAGAATTTTGTTCTGTGTACATATCACGAGGGCCCCTTGAACGTCTTGATACTGATTTATTGTTCTGCATCATTTATCTTTTATTCTATCTTATCTTAAAGCAAACTGATTAATTTATTTTTGTCGATATTTGATTTTAATGGCCTCAATACAGTGTTTACAGTAAAATTTATTATATTAACCCCAGTAGATTTATTTCTAAGTTATTTAATTTACTATATATATTTTATTTTTATTAAACAAAATAAAAATAAATCTTTGGGGTAAAAATATAAAAAAAAGTTTGGTTATGTTTTTAAGTCACGTTTCATTACCAACAGTAACAAAAACAAAACAACTAGTTTTAAAATTTGAATTTTGGCGCAAAAAATAAAAAACAACTTCCCAAAAAATATACACTTTATTATGGAAATAAACTTAAAATAATTTATGTACAATAATATAATGTAAATCGAATCATAATAATAGCATCATTTAACCACAATAAATAAAGTACTTAAACAATTAGTTGAGTAACAAATTCATAAAATAACAGCAAAAGAAAACCTCGATAATAATAAAATAGTAATATTTAAGATGTTTTCTGGGTTTTCGATTTCCGATGATCATAATTCACTAATCTTTGACCCACTAAATATTTATCATTCTTAATATGTTCGTACAATTTTTTAAATTGTCTTATTTGCCACACAACAACAACACTTATAAAACAAACAAGCAACAAAAATGGATACAAACGGCGTGCAATAACATTCCTTAATTGTAAATTTGTTACAAATATTGGTACAAATGTATGACTAAGTACATATGGTATAGCCAATGCTAAACCAAAACAAACAATAACTGGTGCAGCTAATTCTTTAAATATAAACATTAATTGCATATCACGTATACCATCCCTATATGTACGTTCAATTGCCGCTCTTAATGTCCAATCGGGCCCCATCATTGTTATAGCGCATGCAATTTTCGTATACAATACACCCAATGCCCAATCTTGCCATATAAACAATATCGGTGTTTGATAAATTGGTACACGTAATGGTATTATAACGACAAGTTCTAATAATAAGCCAAACAGTAATGGAATAACACCAAGTAGTAAAGCACTAGCAATAATTGTCTTCAAACCTAATATGCACCATTGCTTTAAACGATCTAAAATCGCCGCCCTACCTTGTGGCAACCAATTCAATACCAAACTAATCGCCCTCGCAACCAACCAACACAAATACAAACCACATGCCGCCGTATACAATTCGTGTACTTTCACTTCGGCTTGTGTATCGGCCGTTGCGGCTATTTGGGGCCCCGGCGGCGGTGCACCAACTAACCACAACGTCATCACACTCCTCCCCAACCACACGGGCAAGGTTAATGCAATTAAACTACTTATTACCAATGATATACAAACGGATATTAATAAAGCAATTAAACGTGCCATGAAAAATGATGTCCGTTCATATGGTTGATAACCGCTTGGTGGTTCCATCATTAATATAGCTTGATGGGCGGCCGCTAAACCGGCATTCAATTCAATATTATCAGCATCGTTACGATTATCTTGTTGTTGTTGTTGTTGTTCTTGTTTACCATCACCCAATAAATACGAATGGATATTTAATAGCCATGCAATTGCACGACACCAATTACGTACTAAACTTTTCAACCATATTCTTGTATGCGATTGTTCTAATAATGCTGGCAAAATGACTTGCAACAACAGTAATTCCAATGATAATTCATTCACTTGCGTTTCATTATTTGAACTAACTGTATATGGTAGAAAATTTGGTAAAATCACTTTCAATATACGTATTGGTAACCATAACATTAATAATACAGCACTACCAAATATAACAGCAGATGTTAATAGTTTTCTAATATGTTCAATAATTGGTAAATGAATCATTTCTTGTATTGGACTAAAATCGGGATCATTGAAATTACGTAGAAACCATAAAACGCCCGGACGCAAGATTTCCCGCAATAATAATACGAACGATGCAAAATAATACACGTACACCATACCAATAAGCCAATGTATGAAGATTGATGTGCCCGGTGCAGCGCTGAAACTCACTTCGCGATCTTTTAATGTGGCATCGAACATTGCCAACGAACATATATCCAACCACCAGCCACAAACTAATGGCAATATGCCAATTTCAACTACAGACAACATGGAAACTTTTACAACAACATAACATAAGCCGACTAAACGTTTCGCTTTATATAAACCCAACCAGCCAGCAATACGATGCAAACATACGAATAATATACCAACTGAACAATAACCAACCAAAGTGGTCAGCAGTCCTTCGAAATGTGATGTGTTTGTTGTTTCACGTAAATTTAGAAATGCTAACAAAGACATTGTACCAACACCCATATGGTATGGTGCGAACGCAAATATTAATATAAACATCGTATTCAACGATATCACCCAGAAAACATGCTCAAGAAACATTAGTGAACCATCCAAGCCCAAAAGGCGTTCCCATGTTATTTCTTCGGCGGCCCGATCCCATTCCATTGGTATCCAATTGTTGTCGTCCACATTCTGATCGTTGATTTCATCGTTCTGTTGATTATTCTCCATTGGCGGTGCTGGCAGTTCTTCATCAACCGGTTGATGTTCTTCCGGTTCGATAATTTCGTTAATTTGTTGATTAATTGGCTGCGGCTGTTGTTGTTGTTGTGGTTGTGGTTCATCAATAACTTGTTGTACATTGTCTCTTTGTAACCAATCTGGTCCACCGCCGTGCAATATCTGTTCACGTAGCCAAACTAGGCCGGCAAATGCGAACAAAGTGCACGTAACCACAAAACAGCCTTGAAAGATGTCCGAAGCGAAATTTTCAAATGAGAACATCTCGAATGGTAGCGTCAGGATGGCATCTAACGTGCCAGTGAATAGGGCACGATAGATGCGGCACGCCGACAATGGGACCATTCCGAGCCAAGCGATTGCAACTAATGTGTAATGTAGCCAATATTTAACAGCTGTCGCTATTGAAGACAACAGACCGCTGGCTAAATCTTTCAATGGTAGACGACGCGGCATGTCCGGCGAATAAATTGGTATGAATGCGAATCGATGGCTGCACAATTCACAATAATCTTTACGTGAATAACGGATCCATTGCATAAGGCACTCTTGGTGGATCCATTTTATACTGCCCGTACATATACATGGATGGAACAATGGCCTGTCTGGTACACCTTCTGAACGGCATACGCGACATATATCCGCGTTGTTTGATGATTCTGTATCCATTTTTTCCTGTTATTTGTTTAACTAGAATATATTTAATTAGATCTTAAATGGAATCAATTGACATTTCTTACTTTGATCTCAACTATAAGGACATTATTGTTATTTGGAAACTTTAAACACCTTGTATTTAATAGAAAATTAATTTATTTTTGCACATTATTGTTCCCGACACAATTAATTACAGTTTTTATGATAAAAAAAAACGTTATTTTTTTGTTGTTTTGACGTTTTCAGAACGATCTGGAACATTTATCTTCTTCTTCTTGCTGAAAATTTGCAAGTGATACCAACATAACACTTTAATGACGTAAACTTGTGACGTAATGACGTAAAGTTGAAGGTTAGCTTTTTATAACCTCACCTTCTTTAGCGCCTTTTTTATTAATTATTTTTAAAATTAATTTTATTACATTTTTTATTGAATTAATTATGAAGACTATATTACACTACTTTCCAAGTCCAACAAAGTCACAAAATAGTCAAGAAACTAATGAAAATCACACTATTAATACAAGTAAATCCACACGTAATAATTCACCAGAAAAGCATAAAAACAAAATTAAAAAAAAGTCTAAAGACGTAGAGACTAATGATACAAGTGATGAAATTGAAAAAACGAACGCTTTTCAACTAATGATGGACGGTAGAAATAAAATTATAGGACGTAATTTGTCTGGCAGTGATTTAAACGATAAATCCGACGACGAACCCAATGAAAATAATAAAAAGGAAGTTTTGAAAATTAGAAAGGACATGTTAAATAAATGGAACGAAGATAAGGGTGCTTCAAAGCGAAAACGCGAAGAAAATGAGCGGGAAATTTATGTAAATGAACAAATGGAAAAGCGTGCACGTAAACTTAAAAAATTGTTAAAATTTAAAACAGACGATGAATCATCGGAAAAAGATAATAAGCGTAGATCTAGTTTAAGTTTGAAGAAAACTGACGATAATTGTACTAAAAATTGTGATTCAACTTGGAAAATGAAGATTAAATTGAAAATAAATGAATCGCCAGAAGAGAATAAACGAAATTTACGACCGAGAAAGGCGAGAAGTGAAAATAATGCGTTAGTTTTAGACGAAGAGGAACCAACAACATCAAAACCTCGTAAAATTGCCCCAATATTCGCATTATCCAGTCCAAAACCGAAAATTGATCCTGTAGTGGCGGAAGCTAGAAAACAGTTCCTTCTCAGTGGCCTTCCAAGTAATTTAAAGAAAAACATAGAAAGGGAACAAATGTAATTTTTGAGTATTTAATTGAAATATTCTTATTAAATGTTATTGTTTATAGTTTAGAAGAGAAAATGTACGATGTTTTTCCACAAATTAGTCATATTCAACAGTTAACACCTCAAGAAATTGTTCCACAATGCAATAAAAGCTTGAATTTTAATCAAATGTCCCCTTTACGACTAAATAATCGAGAAATGGGGCCTACTTTGTTAGAAACTTGTCGATTAGAAGAAAATTGCGATAAAGTTGTAGAAAAACCTGTTAAAATAACGAAATTTACTGAAATTGTTAACGAAATCAAACAACAACATCCAGATTATCCAGTTTATAAAACATTTAAACAAATTTTTGCCAAAAAGAAGAAAAAACGACGAAACGACGAAAAATTATGGACAGTAAAGTATAAGCCGATGTTAAGTGGTGAATTTCTAAGTAATCAAACTAACGTAAAATTTATAAAACAATGGTTAAACAAATTCGATGAACAGAAACGAAAAAGACGTTATACAAGTGAATCAGAATTTGAATTGTCGTCATCTGATTCGGACAATTTTCCGGAAAAATCGTGCTCGAATACGATTTTATTAGTTGGACCGTCTGGGTGTGGTAAAACGTGTACAGTTTACGGTTTATGCAATGAATTGGGATACAATGTGGTCGAAGTGAATGCCTCTAGTCGACGTACTGGCAAAAAACTAATGCAGACAATACAAGAGGCCACACAGTCGCATCAAATGTTGAAAAACGATAAGAAAATGAATGTTTTATTGGTAGAAGATATTGATATTGTGTTTGAACAAGACGATGGATTTATAACAGCTTTATTGCAGTTGATTCAAACGACAAAAAGACCTATTATATTGACTACGAACGATTTAGAGGCACCGTTTGTGCAAAAATTTATAAATTTTCGACAAATTCATTTTAAAAGATCGTCTTCTTGTTTTTTAGCCATATATATGCAATTGATTTGTTTAGTTGAAGGTTTATACGTAGATTATAATGCAATTTGCTCATTATTGGATTATTTTAAGGGAGATACGCGTCGTACTTTATTACATTTACAATTTTGGATACTTTCTGGTGGTGATTTAAGTTTTAATTTAATTCCATTACGTTCAAGTAACATTGAAAATGATGTTAAGGAAAATTTAGTAGCCGGCGATGAGGATTTATCGATTAATGATAACAAATTTTGTAAAAGTGATCATTTTATTCACAAAAATTGTTTTAAAAGTGTTTTAATTAATAGTAATCTTATATCGGATATAATTTGGTCAAATTTAAATTATTTACTGGAAAATGAAAGAAATTTAAATAAAATCGGAACAGTTTCGCAATTATACGATAAAATTTTATTAATAAATAATTTAAATAAATGTAAAACTAAATTTATTCTTGTAAAAGATGGTATAGAAACGAATGAAAACATGGAAAATTATAACTCATCCACAATTTTATTCCAACAATATTCCGAATTCATTTTAAATCGTGGTGTGGATGGATTCAAACCGAATTTTAACGATGGATTAGATGTAGTTGTAAGAAAAAAACCAAATTTGCAGTGTTTAAAGTGCGTTAATAACAATTTAAATAGAAAGTCGTTGTATTTGGATTATTTTTCGACAATACGATGTATAAATCGTGTGGAAGAGGACCGATTTCAGAAAAATACCAAACGTGGAAATCGTTTTCGACATTATTTGAACGATTTTGATGGTTTTAAAACAAAACTGCATGGACCATTGTGCCTTTCATCAACTTTTACTTGAACTATTGTACTGTTTTTATAGAAAAAATAAAAGGAATATTAAAATAACATTTTATTTTCTAATTTTAATTGAACAAACTATACTTAGGTACCGTCTAAAGTTTTAAAATGCCATTATATAATACAATAATTTGAATTTTAAAAGAAAAAATACTGAAAATCATCAAATTTCTAAACAAACATCATTATATACAGGAAATAATTTTTTACATAAAATAAAATGTGTTGAGGATTATTATTCAGGAAGCACATTATGAAAAAATCGTATTTATATATTATATACAACAGTTTTAGGCTTAAATAATAGTAAATAAAAAAAGTAGTATGATTTATAAAATGAAAATTTACCAAAAATAAATAGTTACAAATATTACCTTAAAAAAAAAAACGAAAGAAACGTTAAATGCACACTTGTCTGAAATAAAAAACTTGGCAGTTTATTTAATAAGTTCGTAATTGAGCCAAATTCACTAAAACGCTTTTACTACATACGTTTTAATCCCTTCTGATAAACGTTCTTCCCCTGAAAACAACCACAAAATTAACAAATTTTTAAATTCTACCTCAATAACATTCTTACGTAATTGTCTTTTTATCAGTTGATTTATTTTCTGGTCTAGCACGATTCAATACTTTAAGAAATTCTGATGTTTTAGCACGCATCCTACTATGAATATACGCTTTAGAACATTTAATATGATAATGCAGATAATGACGAAACATATGTATTAAATTAATCGTATTATCACGCGTTTGGCGGGCAGTGTGTCTTGGAAATAAGACGAACGTCACGTAGCCGACGTTGTTGTCGACTGTGGCGTCGGTGTTTTGCAGTTCACGGGGCGGTTCTCGATGTGAAAACAGTACGGGCGGTGCTGTATGTGAGGCCCTTAGGCCCTCCTTCAACTCCTGCATGAAAACTTTCCCAATAACGACGTCATCTTCGTCACGAAATCGTGTGGAAAACACAACGGTTACACGATCCGATTTCGCTTCAACGTATCTACAAGAAAATTTACGATAATTTGTTTATTTAGCCACCAAATGAATGGTTTTTTACAAAGTTTCATCGTCTCGATAATGTATGACGGCACGTTTTTGTCCTTCGTCGCCTTTCTCTTGGAAATCGAAATATTTTTCGAAAACTGATGCAAAACAATTACGTTTCAATAGACCAATTTTTTTCACTAATTCCTCCCAATTAGCCGGTATATTGTCTAAGTTGATTAGCAACGACACGTTGTAACCATCCTCTGGTTGTATTAAATATGGGCCATATTCGCGTTTTAACAGTTCGTCAGCACCGTGTTCTTGTAATTCTTTGTAGAATTTTAAGGAAATACTTATCTACGACAAATTTATTGATAAGACCACAACGCAAGTTTCCTGTACAAGTTTATTTACTCTAATTGTTGACTTATCTCCATTTAGATTGGATATATGATATAATACACCATCGAAATCGGCAACAGTTATATCTATACTCTCATTTTTTAACCTGAAAATCAGGGATATTTACATAAAATATGGGCATGTCGTGGAAATGACTCATTGGAAAACTATAAATATATATATAGTATAAGTAGCCACGAAAATGATGAAATTAATCATTTTTCGTATGCCTCACCCAATTTATTACCGGTGTATACATATATATACGTTATATTAATTTCCAGGTTAACAAAATTTTCTAATTTTTCATTCACTTACCCTGCTTGTGCATTCTTTATTTTAACAGTTAACGTTTCTTCTACAACTCTATTATTTATTTCTAATAAAATCATTTTATTTTTTACGTATATTTTCTAATATAGAATTATTTTATTAGAAATTTGTTACAAATTCAGTTGGGAGGACAAATTATTACACATGTGAAGTTGGCTAGTTTATGCATTTGACAGTTAGGTAACTGTAATTTAACTAATAAGCGGGAAATTTAAAGGACAAATGTTTTTTTAGAAATATTTTTATTGTCACATAACATTCAACAATTATTTGGTGTTTAACAAAAATAAACTTGTGCTTATGCCTTTAGATTACATATTTAAGTACAATTACAACTAACATGGCACGTTAATAACATTTAACATTATACAAATAAAGATAATAGCTTTTTTATTAGTCAATAAATTGTATACTCTGTTTAAAATCTATATAAAAATTTCACTAATTAGTTTTAAAGCTATACGTTTGCATATTTTGTAATTGCAATGTATTAATTGCTAGCTTATTTTAAATTTGACATTTTTTAATTTTTTTTCTTTGAATTCTAATTGGATTTTTCTCATAAGATTACTTGTATAATTCGCTACACGTTCAACAGTATTCATTGTTTCTTTAACTTCATCCATCTATAAAACATTAACTATAAAATGTTTAAACAAACATAAAAAGACTGCTTACTCTCGTTTTATAATCTTCTAATCTTAAATGTTTCTGATGATTATTATATAAAATTTTCAATTGTACTATAAAACCAGCGGCTAACAATAAACAACAACAAATAAATAAATTATTCGATTGACAACTTCTTGGACGCAACAACCACATTCCAAATATATATATTAATGAACATTTTTACTGTAATTTACATTTTTAAATTGCCTACAATTACAAAATTATTATGAACTATATTTAAAACAAGGCCACTGTTTACTGTTCAACTATAAACAATATGCATACGTTATCAAAGATTGATAAAGGTAGCAGCATGACGTTACATATATATTGTTATAAATTAGTTTTTTACATTATTTTGTTAGAAATTTGCTTTTTTAATGAGAATTTCTAGGTTAAGTGCAAGATCACTGCAGTAACATTTTTTTATAATATCTCCATCTCACTTTAACTTGTACAGAATGAGCGAGACAGAAACAGTTACGTGTGTCTTTGACTGACAATTTGACAACTGTCTTTGGAAAATGTTGGAAATTTTGACGTGTAAAGTTAAAGAAAAATGTAAACAATTTTAATAGATAATTATTTATTTAATTAGTTATAATTGAACATATACATAAAGTGTAGAAGACATGTCTTTGCCTGGAAATGGAATATTTGCGGTTAAAGGTGAAATATCCACCTTAATGATGGCAATGCGAAGGGGTGCCAGATGGTCATCGCATTCATATCAAGACGATAATATCGATACACTGATGAAATCATTCCAGAATTTAAAGGAGCAGTTAAATCATGTCGACGATCTACGTTTAATTGAACCAAATGTGTATTTAGCGCCGTTTTTGGATGTTATACGATCGGAAGAAACAACTGGCCCTGTTACTAGTCTTGCTTTGGCCGCTATCAATAAATTCCTGTCCTATGGACTGATTGGTAAACAATGGAAACTTTGCTCTGTATTCAATTAACCGTTTTAAACCATTTTAGACCCTACACACCATTCAGTTTCTCAAACAGTCCATAATATTGCCGATGCAGTCACGCACGCCAAGTTTGTCAGCACTGATCAGTCTTCAGATGGTGTAGTACTGATAAAAATCCTTCAAGTACTACGCACATTAACTCTGTCACCGGAAGGAGCCCGTTTAACAAATGAAAATTTGTGTGAAGTGATGTTGTCGATGTTTCGAATCTGTTTAGAGTCGCGTTTAAATGAATTGCTAAGAAGAACTGCTGAACATTATTTAAAAGATATGGTTTTGTTGGTTTTTATGCGTCTGCCACAACTTACCGAAGATTTACGTACAATATCAACGAAACAATTGAAAATGAAACATGATTCCATTGAACAAACGCGTACGAAAAGGAAATTAAGAACGCAATCGTTTCGTAAAAAATCTGTTAGCGAGAATGATTTGAAAGCTGTTGCAAAAATTGATGCTATCGTTGATATGCAAGGTGTTATTTCACAAAATACGACGACAACTAATGCAGAAACAACTACAGCAACGGAAACAGACGCGCAAACTGTGGAAAATAGCAACAATTCCGAAGATGGTACAGAAAAAGAACAAACTGTAGAAAAAGTAGAAGAAATTGATGGTGATGTGAATGATGAAGAAACAACAAACGACAGTCAAGAGTACGTAAATCAAAGGGGTATCAGATTTACGCCACAATTACAAGATGAACCCGTACTAATACCGTATGGATTGGCGTGTATACGTGAATTGTTTCGCTTTTTAATCAGTTTATGTAATCCATTAGACAAACAAAATACGGATATTATGATCCATTTGGGATTGACGTTGTTAACAGTTGCTTTTGAAGTTGGAGCTGATAGTATTGGAAAATATCCAGCTTTGTTAGCGTTGGTGAAGGATGATTTGTGTAGACATTTATTTTCGGTAAGAATTTTAATATAAAAACTAGTCCCTTGTTCTAAATCGAGTATATTTTGAAAAACTCGACTTCGTCTCGTTTTTCAAAGGCGACATTTTCCAAATATCTTTCGCCCGAGTAAAACAAGATTTTTTGTAACAAACATTCGAATTTATTTAATTTTTTTTTAATTATAAAATTAATGGTTGCTTGAATTTAGGGACATTTTTTTGGTTAGTAATGAAACAACGATCGCTGTCAATCATTGACAATTATATTGTCAATGTCAGTAATTGCCACAAATGAACCATAAACTTTAATTTTAAATAATTAAGGACATATTTCTTTGTTGATTTATTTAGTGTATCGCGTGTATTATTATAAAATAAGTTGAATTAAAATATTGTTTATGCTATTAATAAGATGGACGCCACAACAAAATTGACACACTATAGAATTAGCCTGAATTCCAGCAACCAGCAATTTGTCTAACAAGTACCAACATTGTTTTTCCTTATAACTGCGATCGTACAGTAATAACCCCTATTACTGTACGATTTTTCAGTAAAAATTACTAAAAATCGTTTGGTAATGAGACTAAATTAGAATGGCGTTACAAAAAATATATATAGATATTTATGGAAAGTCGTAAACAAGTTTTTAGTACCTAAAATGTTTTAACTTCTTGGCATCTTTAATACATTTGCACAAATTAAAGTTCAGTTTCACATTTCGACCAATCGATACGATTCTTAACGATTCTAATTCTACGCAATTTTTTATCACATCATTTAAATAGGAACCATCTGACACTATTGGCACTTGAACAGTTAATTTTTTCAATCTTGTAAAATAACTGATAGCATTATACGCGTTAAATATTTGTTCACTAGTTCCTTGACGACTGAAAACATAAAAAACTGATTCCATCCGAAAATGAAACTATATTCTTCCTACCTTCCACAAAACCACACCTCCAATTCTTCCAGTTTGATTAATTTTCCAGCAATCTTCTCAAACGGATTAGTTGGCAATATTTTGGCCCCATTTCGAGTTCTTTTAAAACCTGTACTAGATAACGGTTCTTTCTTAACTTGCAGTTCCTCTAAAGGTGTACGTTTTAAAATGGAACATTTCTAATAACCGAATAATTACCCATGAAAAAACACGAAGGAACTGAAAGTTTTTTCAAATTTCGCGCATTTACACTTTTTAGTATAAGAATACCAGCAATAATATATTTTGGAACACATAAAATCGTTGTATGATAGAAATTTAGTTCGTTAAATTTCATTGTAATCAGATTATCGTTCTTGTTTGCAATTTTCTGTAAAATGGATGGTATTTTAAATGATTTTTAAATTTTTGGTGAACTAAAATTGCGTACTATTGCCTCAGAGACACCGTAAGGCATTTCACAATGTAAATTCGTTAAAACGTTCCATGGATTTGATTCGTTTAGAAGTAATACTGTTTTATTAGGATCTTGACTTTCTTCCAGTTTCTTTTCGAAAACAAGTTCATTGCAGTCCAATTTTCTTTTGTGAAACACTTCCACTAAACCCAAGTGATCGAAATTATATAAAG
>SSSI01006673.1:0-23529 GCA_004796505.1 Oryzaephilus surinamensis
TGAATTATTTAAATACATACCATTTTATTATTCACTTTGTACATTATTTTGAAAATTAACTTTATTATGTAGGTATTATTCTCCTAACGGACCACAACAATAAAACTTTTAATTATTTATCTTTACAATTAACAATGTTTTATGTTATATATGGCTTTTGCTGCCATCATAAAACTTCAAAATACATATACATATATAATTATGTATATAAAACAGGTACAGACGAAATTGCTAGCCCGACAATATATTATTTTAAATCCCATTTGATTCAATAGAACATAATATTAATGTGATCGTAAATGTGTAAATATAAATAATATGATTTTAAAAACCGAGTACAGCAATTTGTTTTAAAGATATTTCATGAAAACTAAGTGTTCAAAAATAAATTTTATGATAGTATATTCAGTTTTTTATAGTAATTTGATTTTCGTTTGGTTTGTTATGTAGACATAATTTAATACAATACATACAAGGTCTGATCAAAAAATACGGTGAATAATTTTTTAACAAATAAGATATTAATGTTACATCTGATATCACTTAGTCTCCTTCAAAGTACTCTCCCTGGCTATCCAATACATTTATTCCAAAGCTGATTCCACTATTGGAAGCCTTTCTGGAATGCTTTTTTTGGAATGGCTTTTGGCGGATCTGCCGCAGCACTTTAAATGTCTGAAATAGGTTCAAATTGCTATCTTTTTAGCACACTTTTAATTTTAAGGAATAGCCAAAAGTCGCATGGTGTTAAATTGGGCGAATAAAGTGGATGTAGACAACTGAAAATTTTTTAGCCAAATATTCGCGTTTTATTATTGAAATGTAACACGGTGCGTTGTCATGATGAAGCAAAAAACACCATGGCCTATTTTTGTGGTCATTTTCTTCGAACATCCGTGCTCAAACGTTGTAATAAGGCCCTTATAATAGTCACAGTTTACAATTACTCCTTTTGGAACGAACTCTGACCACACTATGACCTCAGAATCAAAGAAAACAATGACCATGGACGCCCTGACCGATGTTCGTCTTCAACTAACTCATTTCCAGTTTTTAATCTTTCGTACTTCTTGTATTCCATCTTCAGAGTCACCACATTGTTGCCATATACTGTTTTCAACATTTCGTGGGTCCTTTTAACAATTTTTTGTACCTTAAAACAAAACTTCATATGTTCATAGTCCATGATATACGCCAAATCGCGCCAAGTGGAACAAACAGAACCTCACTCTTTTACCTCTAGAAACCGATCAACTAGTTATAATTAGTTCAAACTTAGCAAAAATGTTCTCAAAGGTTCAAGCTATCTGGTGCAGTACTTTAAAATGATGTACGGGAAGCAGTTGCTGCTATAAAAAATAATTCACCGTATTTTTTGATCAGACCTCGTATATGTATGTATGTATATGTTTATTTCAATTAAATAGAAAACAAAACAAATTTTGAAAGTTAGAATTGATTGTAAATAAAAACGGAGAAAATCAAACCGATTTTCTTTTGCTTGAATATAATATGGAAACGTTTTTCCATGTAAATATTTGCAATCGGTGTTAAACGGCACTGTGAAATGTGTCAACTTTTATGATACGGTGTTATAATTGAAAAGAACTAAAAGGTGTATATAAAGTCTTAGTTTTATCTACTTTTGGCAGATGTATTTAAAACGATAAACACACATACAGGCATAGAATAAATAAACATTGATAAACTAATCAAAGACAATAAATTACACTTTTTTTGAAGCATGCTTTTCGCATTTTTTTTAAAAACACATCAAAAGCTCGCAAATCGGTATAATCGTGTTTTGTGTGTGTGGACCGGACACTTTTTTACTGAATAAACAAGTTAATCGGATACAAAATTGAAAAAACATCAAATATTATATATATGTATGCTTATTCATTGTCGATTGGAAATATTTTTTTCAATAAGAACTGTCACCGACCACTGGCCAGCTGTCAATAACTTTTTTACTTATATTTTTCCTGTATTAGCCAAATCCAGATTAAATTCTGCAAGAAAAACATTTCCTCCTTTAAATTACAAAAGTTTTCATTGAAATTAGAAGCTCCTAATAATGGATGATTTTGAAGAATTTTATTAAAATGATTCCACATATTTTTTTTAACAGTCTATTCTTTATTATAATACAAAAATATGGACAAAACAGCTCAGTTGTCATTGACATAAATTCAATATGGCGATCCATTCAGGCCGAATGATAAATCGAGGGGACATCATTTATGTTGAAGAGGACACTTGAATTTCCAATTCGCCATATATATCTTAAACAACATTTAACAAATCTAAATCTAGCATACATGAATATGTTCAACTAGAAAAAAATACACCTACAACAAACTTTTCGATATAATAATAATAATAAAAATGGCAATAGGGCGACTTGATTCTATGCCTAATTTATTTTTGACTTGTGCAATATGCATTTTATGTTTTCGAGTGTGGTATTATTAAGGGCAGATGGTTGAAGGACCATCTTATATATAGAAAAAATTTTCAATGGTTGAACGCCTTGCAAGAAAACACCGATTTCTTGTTTTTCAATTTTATTTTTTGGTGATAACAACGTAGGGTTTTGTTTTCTTATCATATTTAGGAAGGAAACAGATTGTGCCCCATTTCCGCCACCCTCTTACAAAACAATAACATGTATTTTCGGTTGTAATTAGTTGAAATATTATTGATTTGATTTTTTTCGATCTATAATTCGAATTATTTCCAACCCCATACTTGAAACTCCATTTCTAATTCACTCCCCACTGTCATCGATATAATATATAATAAAAGTTCATAAAAAATTGTAACACAATGGTGGACAATGCACGCCACTGTTGTATTTGCACCCCAATTGCTACAATGCCAGCCCACAGTTGATGTCGTTTATACTATCTTCATAATTTATTATTTGTAGTTTTTTATTCTACAATACAGAATTTGTCTACAAAGTTTATTATTTGTAGTGTGGTAAGTTAATTATTTATACACAATCTTAAATGGGGGTAGAATATTAGAATTTTTGTTGAAATAATCCTGGTGCCCGCTTTCTTTTATTAAATTTATATTATATATAGAAATACAATTCGACTGAACAACTCTTTTGTTATTTACAAATATATAGTTTATTACACCAAAAAAGGTATATAAAATTTTAATAGGATTTAAAATTATTTAAATGAGGTTGTTAAAGATGGGGTTATAATTGTATTTTAACAAGATTATACCAACATCAAATATGCCGATTTCTATAAGGATAGTAAAAGTGTGTAAACATATAGTAAAATTATTGAAATTTTTCATATACGAATAGAATACAACTTTTCTTTTATTATAAAAATATGTTACAATAAAACATTCTTAACAACTTTTCATTTTCGCTTTCATTTATTGTTCCGAAAAATTATTTCTCTGTTTTGTGTGTGTGGTATTAATCGTAAACAAACAAAAATTGTTACAAAAAGAAAGGAAAAGTGAGATGGATGAAAAAAAAATTGTAAAAGATAAATCATATCCTTTGTACGTGAATTCCTAAAATATTCAAAAAAGGTTTTTATGGGAAAACGCAAGCCGATATAAAATTTCGCAAACAAATACCCACTTTGTCTGCATATTATCTGATCAGACACACACACACACACATACACTTACGATTTCCAAACAAATACAGATACAACGAAAAAATGTAAAAGGAATCGAAGTTTTATCCTTACAGTCCAAGCAAACAACTCACTAAAAACGATCGAAAAGAAGAGAAGAAGGGAACATCGCCGTACTCTCAATATATGCTCTAATAAAAGAAACCGATCGTAAGCATCAAAGTGGACAAAGGCCATATATGTGCTCCTTCTTACCTTCTTTTTTCCATAAAAACAACATTGACCGTTTTTCGATCACTCCCCCCGATCGTGTCCACCCCGGGTCTTATTTTTATTTTTTTGAATATAATCATCTGCAATCTTTCTAACAGATTTTTTCTTGTACATATTTTTTTTGATAAGTGTGGTCTTTTGTGATGACCGCTCCATTTTTAATACAATCTCATATATGTATTCGTATTCCCCGATTTCAGCACGTTCTATAAATAAAAAAAATAGCAGATGCAATGTGCACGTGACAAAAAGTACAATTATTTTTCGCTTGACTGGAAAAATGAATGACACTTTTTAAACGTAGCAAAATAACAAAATTTTTTTTCATATAAATATGTATTATACGTGTAAAATCCACCCCCTTGGTTAAAACAATTGTGCAAAAATTGGCGAAATTCGTCCTAATGTACAACAATGATAATATTCTAGTTTCACCCGTTCCGAAAAACGTTAAATTAAAGAGAAGAGAGAGAATGAAGGGAGTAAAGCCTCGATTTTCCCTAAATTGTGCAAAAATGAAGGGTGCGCACCCGGAAAGGGAAGTCTAAATGTACAGTCTGGCCTAATGTTAGTTATATCATCATATTCTTTCTATGGTCATTTGGACAAGTTTTAAATTTCAAACTCATAAAATCAATCTCCGGTCGTTGAAATAATATTTAACTTGTTTGAATGAAAAAAAAAAAACGTGAAATTCTCACACAACATATGGCCGAAACGTTGTCAATTTATTTTTTAAATAAAAGATATTATTGTTATTGATTCGATTTGAACGGAAGCTGTTTCTAATAAGATTTCATCATCATCAATACGAATTATTATTTTATTGAATAGAACTAATTCATATCGGAAATGGAATACAAAGCTTCAACTGAGAAAATAATTGACTTTTCCTTTGAAAATGGCTGAAATAATATAAGCCGCCGTAAAATTGTGAATTATTCCAATATTGGCGAAATAATATTCCTAAAACAGTGGTTGAAAGGGCCAATGAACCATTTCCAAGGAAACAACCCGCGCCCCGAACATAATATATTTTCTCTATAGTTTTTTTTTTCATCTTAAGTGATTCAAAGATCTACAATTTCGTAATCATCTACCTGGAGATCGATGAACCCGGTAGAAAAATGCACACATTTCAACATTTATTTACACGAAACGGCGAATTTTTTTTACCTACTGCCCAACATTCAAATACTGCCTTTTTATAATGACCGACCAGTTCAAATTTCTGGAAATTAAAAACGAAGGGAATCATTTTTCACTTTCTGTATATGTTGTTGTGGGCGAATTTCGGCCCTATTTGCCATACAAATTTCAAGTTTGTTCGCGTGAAATTTGGTCCATTGTCAGAAAAAGGGCCACAAAGGTACCGATATTAAATTATATTTTTTTAGGAAAATATATTATTATATATATATAAGTTGTTAAAAAGCACATTGACCTCTTAAAGCTCGAAAAAAACGGAAGCGAACGATTTTAATAATTTTTTAAACCGCATCTATGCATTTAATTTTTTTTGGAAATTTTTTTAGTAAAAAATCACAAAGGCCAAAGACCTTGTTTACAGACATTCGATCTAAACGTGTTGGATTTCATGTAAAATTCGTTTTCATTCAAACTTTTGCAAATGTAAATATATTTCCTGTCGATCAATGTTGGTTTTATTTTCTTTTATTCATTCTGTACATCAATTTTGTCTTGTAAATAAGACGAGAACACACCAAGGAATTACATTAAAATAAAAACTAGACCAAGTTTTTTGAAAAAAAAAATCTATATTTATTTGCTTCCCACGCGAATTTATGCAATTCACCCCATTGCGATCATCAATAACTTTTGAAGAAACGTCAACCGTTGTCCAAAAACTGCATCATCAACCCATTTTGCCAAATAAATACATATAAATATAATCGTTCCCACGAAAAATGCATTATTACACAAAACTTACATAAATCTAGACCTTTTTGTTATGCCAAAATGCACAGGTTGAGGCGATCTTTGTCACACTTGGTCAAATTTTCTGAAACAACAACAGAAATTTCCCTTTTTTCTGTACCTTCGTCTTCTTGTGTTGGAATATTTACCTGGTCAGTAAAATAGAAATATACTATTACGGATATACTTATACCTGGTTATAAAGGAACCCATTTTTATATACATACAATACATATATTTGCAAATCTAACCTTTTATAAGTGCATACTTTCTTCTTCAAAAATCTGTTCGAATAAATTTTCGGTTTTATTGTTCGGATTACAATTATTATTTATTTTCTATTACGTAAAGTTTCACTTTTGTATATTTGTAAGGAAAAAAAACTTTCACGCGATACACTTTTATTAAACTATTTGTTAATATCATTTTAATTCATTCTTACATACATTATAATTTGATCGCAATTTGATGTAATAATTTGTTGGTCATATAAACATATTCATTACATGCCCATCGAAATGGAAAATATAATCTTCCGCATTCGAAACACCCTTTTTCATATATGTATATAATACGAACAAATTAACGTGTGTTTTTAATACGTGAGGGCCCATCCTAGTTAAGGATTTAAGAACTAACACCCCTAGAAATAAAGTTGTTCGTCGCAATTGAGACTTTTGCAATTTTAGGCCGATTAGTGTTAGAAAAAAAACTCATGTAATCGCACATTTAACACATAAATTTTCCTGTTTGCACCTGGATGAATTTCACCTGCATTTTTTTACAATTTTAGAGGTCGATTAGATAATTAGAATTCAATTTTTTATTTTATTGTTTACAAGCTCATAAAATGAACATTTTCTTTATCTTGACATGAAATGATAAATTGTGATGATACTTAAAGAAAATAGCTAATTTATTTGTTTATAGATTATAGGAATTATCAATTAATTATTTAAAGACCAGTTCATATATATGAACGAGGGTAGATTTTGTTTCTACCACCTGAATTTCTGAAAAATTTGCCATTTACTTCCCACGCTTATAGAAATACCAAATACTTGAAAAATATTGCACAAAATCCACCCTTTTCCAAAAATTCCCACAGTGTGTTTAATAATATTTTTGTTTACATATGAAATTCAGCCATTTCCCTTTCACTTTGCGAAATATGTATATTCGCATCAAGGGTTAAATACACTCGGTGAAGGGTTGAACGACCAATGATCGGCAGGTAGTTTGGGAGAATCCTTTCCGTTTCAACGAAGGGTTGAATAACCGCGCACAGGTTGTTTGTGTAAAAAGGGGTAAAACGGTACTCTACTAAGGGGGACAACCCGTTCTCCAATCGGAAAGGGTTATGGGGTGTAACTGTATTAATTAAACGCATGTAATGGCGGCATTTAGTGGCCATATTTCATGATTTTTTTATTTCCAAAAAAAGGAAATTTTGTTGTTTTCGTTTTTATTAAAGGGGCATTAATCAAACTGGCGATACTTTCACTGATTATTGATTGAGACTTGACCCTCGCATGCACACTAACTCCAATACGATTGGACGTTGAATGGAAAAACTATAAGGGGAAAATGTGCATTTCTACTACCCCAATGTCCATAGGGACTGACCCTTCCATATACTATAAACTTGTTCCTTATTCCAATCCATCCCCAACATGCCATTTTAACATATAACGGGATCATTGGACGCGTCCACCAACAAAAAAAACAACCCTATTTTAATGACAAAGATGAAAAACTTAACAAATATGGTAGCCATTGTGTTTATCGAATAAATTTTACTCGTTTTCAATGGACCCACACACAACATATGCACGAAATGTGCAAATTTACTGAAAAAAATACACGAAATTTATGTTATACCGGAAATAATTGCATTAAATGTGTAAAATATACTATATATACTCGTAATGTCGTTTATTATGCAAATATTAATTTTCTTTGTCAATTTAAATATAATATCAATATAATTCAGTTTACATAAATTTTTCTCCTCGCTAAGCGAAAATTCGATCTCTTTTTTATTCGTTTATTAATTATTTCTATACATACATATATATTTTGTAATTTTTACGACCTTTTCTAAATGGAGCCAAAAAAAAATAAAATACATGCGCGCCCAATTTTCACTAAAAGATTGATGAATAATTTGGTAAGTTTTAAGATAAGTGGATCGTGCATCCCCTTATAATACCTACATAGCTGTTTTTTATATACCTATATATATATATCTACCTATAGCATCAACGTAGAAGAGAATTTTTGATTACAGTATAAGTGTAAAATCAAATTATTGCTACTACATTTTCCACTTTATCCGTTACAACAACAACACAACAGTGAAGAAAAAAAAGTAAGAAATTTCGAAAATTAACGTTGAAAGCGCGCCTCTCTACCTCTCTCAAATAATTATATAGGTATATACAGGGAAAAAGCTCTTTAAAAATTTAATAACATAGAAAAATTACACTATATTACATACACGATTAGTTTGTACAACACAGAAAAAAGGGGTTGGTTTGAAAAAACTACCCCTTTCTACCTGGTCGCGTGCCCACTATAAAATAGTGATAATAAGCGGTTAACCTCTAATAACTTAATAATAAAAAAGGAACGAGAAGCCTTTAACGTGTGTCTTGGCATGGGGTGGCTTTCAGCCAGTTATATATAAAAGTAACCCTTACGGATAAGTTTTTTATAGTTTGGGACTTTTTTACCTGATGGTCGCACGCGTCTCCCAAAAAACGCCACCACATATAATAATACTTGATCATAAAAAAGTATTGTAAATAAAGGGTGAAAGATAGGGTTTACTTTATAACACCCCATTTTCGAGTGTTTGTTTGTAATGTTTGAAAAATATTTAGATTCTACAAGCTTATAATATTGTAGATAGTTAGTTCTTAAAAAAAACAACTGTTGTTTTTTCTAATTATAATAAATTTAAAAATTATGCAAAAAAAATCGGTCATGTCTAGGCTTTCATGGTTCTAAAACCACAAAAACAGTTGTTTCTATTCGAATTTATGGGTAAGCATCTGTCGATCTGTTTATAATCAATAGGTCCATCATCCCTAAACTATAAGAAACAAGATATTTCTAAAACATAATAATAAATGTATGGATATTTTCAAATGAAATACCAAAACTAAATGTCTATTATTTAAAAAAGGAATTTTGCTATTTAAAAAGAAAATGGTAAAAGAAAACCACTAATTTCTAAACCGGAACAGGCGTGTCCTTAGACAAAAATTGCACATATACGATTTTCGAAATAATTTTAGACCGCAAAAATTAAAAACACTTTCATTGTTCTATCCAATTAAGATAACTACCCCTTTTTTCCGACGATGACAGCAGGAGTTCGATTTTTTGGGCACCTGCATTCAACCCGAAAAATTAACCCCTTTTTCGCCTATTATACCACCTGACTAACATTTTCTCTGTTGCATGTTTAAAAAGCATTTCCGCCACCCTTATTGGCTATAAACAATACAAATCCAATACAAATAAATTTTTGTTTAATTTTGTTGTTTTCCTCATTATTTTTTTTCCGAAAAAGAATAAGCCAAGGACAAAATACAAGATGATATTAAATAATTTGAGATATTTAATAAGTGCGTTGTCAAGGCAATGATTAATGATATTTCGTTCTATTGTTTGTCAGTTATAAGGCTATGTGAGGAATCGTTTAAGGGTAGCCAAAAGTATAATATTTTATCTGGCCGCAAAATCTAACAACAACAATCCGAAAATTGCCTTGAATAGAAAACTAATTAAAACATTAATAAATAATTCATTAATATTTAATATTAAATTCACATCTACCTGTTTATTTTTCAACCCCCTGTTTATCGAATAATGGATTAAATGCAACATGAAAGAGTTATATTGTTGTTAGTGTCAGGAAAGAGGTAAACGATCGTCTATTGTGTTTGTCAAACTATCTGTAACCCTCAAAAATGGATATATAATAAATATAGAAAAGGGTTATTGTTTGCTCACAAAAGGGTTGTGAAAAATTACGAAACAAACATGATGGATCGCTTTATAATACATCGATAATTATGTACATTTACAATATTTACAATCAGTATTATGTATTTGTGTTGTTTAATTAAAAAATATTTATTTGAGACAATAGTTTAATTAAAAAATACCGAAAATAATGTGTTTCCCTTGTAAAAGTCCTCAATTAAATACAAACAATCGTATAATATAAAATTTAATCAAAATTGCAGCTATTTTAGATAAGCACATTGTCGGAAATAATGTTACAGGAAGATACATTATTGGAAATGTATATCGAATAAATAAAATAAAACAGTATAGATAAGTTTTACGTTACAAAGGGGCCACTTATCAGTCACTATTATTATTAATGTTACCATAGCGTGTTTTTTTTAAGTTTATTTATCGTTTTTTCTGCACTTTATCGACTCGGGGTCTCTGAAAATTGGAAAAACTAACGGCCAAACTTACATACACCCTGAAATAATTTCATTATGACGTATGCACCCCAAATACAGTACTATGTGGGGTGTGTCTGGCCAATGTCCATCGATAGGGGTTAGTTTGACGCCATCAAAAGCATTTATTACTCATCCGCACATCTAATTTACGATTTTTACCCTCTCTCGGGATCGAAAAACAAATGGCATTTGCAAAAATAATTAGAAATTTCGTCGCACACATGTTCTACCCCTGTTTAAATAACAAATTATTATGAAAGATTATAATCGAAACGGATTTTTTCGTACATAAAAGCGTGCCACTTAAAAATTTTTTGAAAAAAAAAACCGGCCTGATAGACATTATTATTAAAATCTATTGTATTTTATGGCCGCAACAAAAAAATATATATAGTTAAATATATTCTGATGGGGATGGTTGTGACAAAAGACTCGTGCCGTCATTTTTTCGTAAAAAAACATCGTTAAAATGTATATTCAACCCCTGTTTTGAATATTTTTACCTATATAAGTAAATGCAAAAATTAATAAACTAGAAAAAAATCGTTAGTCAAAAAAGGGATGCAAACCTGACCCACAATTGTAAAAAAAATAATAATACAGTGAAAATGCAACCGGTCAAATATTTTTGTACAAAAACTCGGGGTGTAACATTAGTTCGGACAACAGAATAGATTATCGATGGGGTAGATGTATAGAAGGGTGGTTACATAGAAAAATGGCGAAAGGAATTTTTTATGGGGTATACATATAGCCGGCTGCACACCACTTTATGTGGACGTTGTCCAGTGAAACTAACCGATGCAATAAATAATGTTGCAGGGGGTTGCAACTGTCCTCTTTTACATTTTTACTTTTTTATATTCTATACAAGAGAAATCTTTTACATGTTATAATCTGTGTTTGTGTGAGTGCATTAGTAACGAAAAATGTAAAAATGTGGATCTAATAGAGAAGAAACACATGTGTGGATGATGACCGAGGTCAGGACGGGAAATGACGTCAAAATTGTTTCAAGGAAACATCTTTTTCTTGTAAAAATATTATGGTACGAAATTAATTTCGTATTATATGAAATATTCAAAGTTTGCATGTATTTAGAAAGGGATGTGACGGTTTTTCTATTATAATATGGTACAACAAAAGAACCATGGCTTTTTCGTTATAGTGTTACAAATAATACATCAAAAGCAGCCAAGCAAATCACAATTCATCCCCCGTTGAATATATTTATATATTCTTCATTTATACTCCAATGAGAATGTAGCCTGATTTGAATGCAATTTATATATTATAACATTTAAGGGTAGGAAATTTTTATAGCAGCTGTTTTTTCGTTAAGAAATTTTCCGAAAAACAATTTCAACCCTCATTTAATGGCATGCTTCACAAACTAATTGCAAAATCTCCTTAGAATTAATTATTCATAGCGAAATATTGCTTTCGCCAATTTTGTCACCTATAAAAAATTGTTATCCATTGACGATGACTTCCTTCAGGTGGTATTTTCAAAATAAATACGTATATTTATGCGATCTTTTACCAGAAAACTTGTTCTAGAGGGTGTGTGTGTGTGTGGATGGGGGCTAAAGGGTCACATTCATTTCCTGTGCGTGTGTGTTTTGGGGATGCTGTTATGGCCTTCAAATTGCACAAACTTTTAAAACTTCCTTGTTTTACCACAACTCAAGACAAAAAGAAAAAAAACCGATATTTGACCGTCAAATTGATTTTTAGATAAAAATCTGCAGGTGATCTCCATTCGTTAAACAATTTTATTAATGACATTTCGACATTAACAACACATTACAATCATTTAGAATGTAGTAAAATTGTACGTTTGGAAATAATTTATTAGGATGGTTTGAAACTAGGTATAAAATTGAAAAATTTGCATGGCTTTGTCCATTATTATAATTATACAACCGTAGGCTTGCCGGCATACAATCAAAGGATGGTCTATATTATTGTCCCTTTCTCGGTTTTTAGGGTATATGGGTAAAATTGGAGCAAATTTTTACTCGTTCCTGGAAAACCCCGTCCGTTTGCAATAAATTTTTACACCATCACCCCTCCAGCAATTTTGCATATTCTCTCGTCCAGCTTTCTTTTCCTTTTTAATATATTATATTGGACATATTTAATTTATTGCGTCAATATTTTTAACAGTATTACATCCCCCATGATCATTTTCAGTTTTCAGCATCACAGTCGTAGTTAATTGATAGTTATGAAAAAAACAGTTTTTAACGAAAAACTGACTGATTTACAATCGGTTGAAAATTGCACAACTTTTACTTTTTACGACTGGAAAAAATGTGTGCATTTTCAAAATGCAAATTAGATACAATAAAAGCATTTTTGTAAACAACTTTTGCATAATTTTATTGAAAAGGTACAAAATGGTCCAAGGACGAAATATTTAAAATCTTTAACATCTTTGTTCCATGTTTTCAGCAACCACTTGAAAATCATTTCGTAAAAGGAATCATTAATAATTGTGTCGAAAAATGTAAAAATCATACATTTATATTCTGTGTCCTACTTTTGCAATTTAAATGCCAAAGATGATCATCTAATGTACAAACTGTCACGTAAAAGGGTAATAAATGGCCCGATGGACAATGTTTAAAGGCAAAAAATCACAATAGAATCAGTAGCTGGATGGCATTAATGGACAATGGACAGTCTTAAATGTCTATCGGTTAACCCATTGTGAGTGCATATGGCTATGGACCACTTATTACACATGAAATTTATGTGTTTTACAAACTAAACTGAAGAAATCCTCGTCGTATTCATATATATATTTCTGGGGAGAACATTTAAGGGTGAAAGATTTTACGTAACAATACAATACATTTAGTGAAATATGAAAGGATACATCTTTAGATTCAACTTCTTATACCTGGCCAAAATTCAATTAAGTGATTGATAGCTACCGGTTATATGTATGTCTTATATTATTTATAAACGCAATCTAAACATATATTTTAAATAATTCTTAAATATATATTATCATGAACAGTTGAACACCTGAACATTATTTGCGACAAAAGATGAACATTTTCAACAATAATATTGTCGAATGTATGTTTGCATTATCGTATCCTTTAATCCTTTGAATACAAACGCCTACAATGGACTAAAAATGTATCCTTTGGATGCAAGTCATGCGGATAAATATCAGTCAAAACTTTGTCAAAAAAATGTCACATAACATCCCCTTTTTCTTTACATTTTTAACACAATATATAGAAACGTATACGTAAGAATTTCTTGTAGAAGAATAGTTTTATTTTCATTAGATATGTACGTCGGGTTTCATTCAATTAAAATCAGCAAACTGAAAACAAATTACAAACATAAGACGTGTTGAATTTACGCCTTATTAAACGCAATCCTTTTCTTTTGGTAACCAAAAACCTTTTAAGCCTTTAAGAAAGGTACACTTGTATCGTATCTAGGTTTCGGCATCAGTACGCTATTAAAGAAAGGATCAACACTTTTCAAAAAGGATAAAAGCTGCATTGATACAGTGGGCCTATAAAGGGGTGTCCGCAAGACAATATTGTAAAAAAAAGGTCCTTTTTCAAATATTCCTATTTCAATTTGATTTTGAGCATGTGGCGACATCTTATGGCGCGCAAGCGATACTCTGAATGTTCTGTAGCTGTAGGTTTCTACTTTGTAGTGACAATCATTTTCCGAAATTCCGAGTATTTTTCATAAGCTTTAAAGATTTTTCAAATATTTACTATAAAATGGCAAGTTTAGCAAGATTAAATCGTTCTCTAAGAGTGTCTTCTCTACTTTTCAATCAGAAATGTATCGCCCAAAAGAGAAACTTTGTTAAATTAACAAAAGTCAATAAAAATTCCGGTGAAATTTGTTTTTCTTTTAGGTTAAGTCACATTTTACTAAACAAAGAAAATTTTCCAGGAGCCCTAACATTTGTACGTCTACAAAGCACCGAATCAGCTCCAAAAGAAGATGACTATCATTCAATAATTAAAAATACAGAGAAACCAATAGGTTAATAAAGTATTTTTTTTTCAAAATTGTAAATATAAAATTAAAATCTTGTAGGTGAAAGTACAAAACATGAATTCCAAGCTGAAACTCGAATGTTATTAGACATTGTAGCCCGTTCTTTATATTCAGACAAGGAAGTATTCATTAGAGAGTTAATTTCCAATGCTAGTGATGCTTTAGAAAAATTTCGCTATTTATCATTAACTCCGGAAGAAACAAAGAAAATTATCGATCCTGATAGAAGTTTAGAAATACATATATCTACTGATAAACACAATCGTACATTAACAATCCAAGACACTGGCATTGGTATGACGAAAGATGAATTAAACTCAAATTTGGGTGTAATTGCAAAATCTGGCTCTAAAGCCTTTATAGAAGAATTTAAATCGAAACAGTCTTCTGAGAACATAATTGGCCAGTTTGGTGTTGGTTTTTATAGTGCATTTATGGTCGCGGATAAAGTGGAAGTTTTTACAAGATCTCCGAACGATTCAGAGGGCTATAAATGGTCTTCTGATGGAACGGGAACTTACGAAATCCAACCAGCCGAAGGTGTAACACCCGGCACAAAAATTGTGCTTTATTTAAAAGCTGATTGCCGTGAATTTTCCGATGAAGATACAATTAAAGAAATTATTAAAAAGTACAGCAACTTTGTTGGCAGCCCATTGTTTTTAAATGGCAAAAAAGCAAATATTGTTCAGCCATTATGGCTTGCCGACCCAAAATCGATAACATCAGATCAACATAAAGAATTTTACCGATTTATAAGTGGAAGTTACGATTTTCCACGTTATACTTTACATTATAAGACTGATGTTCCACTTTCAATACGTGCACTACTTTATTTTCCTGAAGGAAAACCAGGTTTATTTGAAATGTCACGTGAAACTGAATCAGGTGTTGCATTGTATTGTAAAAAAGTACTTATCAAAAATAAAACTGATAATATTTTACCAAAATGGTTGAGATTTGTTAAGGGTGTTGTTGATTCAGAGGATATTCCACTGAATTTGAGTAGAGAATTGTTGCAAAACAGCTCATTAATAAGGTATATAACAAAAACATTTTAAAATTATAAAAAAAATAACTTTATTTCTTTTATAGAAAACTACGAGAAGTTTTAACAACAAGAATACTAAAATTTTTACAAGATCAATTAAAGAAAAACCAAAAAGATTACGAGGAATTCTACACAGATTATGGTCTATTTTTGAAGGAAGGCATTATAACCAACCACAATCAGCCGGAAAAGGTAAATTCAATCAAAAGATGTCACTATCCGATTCATCTTCATCCAAATTAATTTCATTTTCATCATCGCTAGGCAATTCTTCTTCCTCATTATCCACTTCTTCTACTGTATCTTCAGTTGTGTTTGTGCTTTGAGTTAAAATATCTTCACCATGTAAATCTCTATTACGCAAAATTCCCATCCAAAATGCAGCCGAACAGTTATTGGACTCCAAGGCGGCCTTAACACGATATACTAATGTTTCTAATGTTAAACGGAATTGTGGCACGTGTGCAATTAAACTTGTATCTTTCGTCAATTTCGAAAAACAACACAAATGATGTAAAAATCGCGTACTTACTTGAATTGTACGAAAAATTTGTACAACATCATCAGGTTTTGAACGTATCATTATTTCCAATATTGGAATTCCATGTGACAGGAATATTTTTAAAATGGCAATTGATTTCTTTAAATAACATAATAAATTCACTTTTGTTTCGTGTATTTTTGCTATATTCATTAAACCTTGCATTACATTTGCAATATTTTGCCATACAATTAAATGCTCCTCATTTGTAATGGCTTGTATTTCATATTTAACACGTTTTTGTAAACAATTACATATACTTTGATACAAAATATGGAATTTTTGTTTATCAATCGATTTCAACACTTCCAAATTATCTTCTTTTGATTTTAAATTAACAACTTGTTGCTGTAATGTTATAACTATACCGTTTAAAACTTTAATCGATGCAACATCTAAATAAACATTTACTAATTCGGCAATATTACTATTGGAAATTTTTCCTGTATCTAAATTGCCTTGTAAATTATACCATTTTTTATTTAATAATTTATAACTCGTTGTCGTAATTTCTTTTTTGATATCCGAAGATGGTGTTGTTAGGCCATACAAAGTTTGCATTGTTTTTACCAAAAAGACAGCATGAGATAAATGTAAACAATATATTGTGTAATTCGCTAGACGAGTTATAAATTCAGCAATTAAACGATTTGTTGAATGTAAAGTTTGTGTTTGTTCAATACGTAAACAACGTAAAATTTTACGTAAAAGTTCCATATTCGATGAATGTTGAAAACCAGACCAACTAAATATTAAATAAAATGTTTCTAAAATTAAACTGAAGCTTTGCTTCAAATTTATACCATCTTCAGACAATTTGTCATTATTTTCTAATATTTTGTCCAAATTTCTAATGATTGTTTTCAAATGGTGATCGATTAATGGCAAAATACGAGCACAATCTGTTATTAAACTAATTGGCACAACTAAATGGTAATTTGTTGATTTGTTTTGTGTTATAATTGTTAATTTTGTAACGAAATCTTTCATCAAAAATATAAATTGGTTGAGATTTAATATTGTAGTTTGTGAATTTGTACTTGATTGTGTTAATTGTGTTGGAATTTCATCATTTTCATCACATTTCAGTGGATATTTTAATAAAATCAGTATATCAGTATCGATTTCACGAAAAGTGATGATTTGTTCACTATTACTCGATGATTTCTTCAAATTTACACGACTCGATGTTGATTCATTAACAGTATTATTCGATTTGAACTTCTTTTTCGTATTTTTCTTGTATTCTTTAATTGGTGAATATTGTTTTTGTACATCAAAATAACAAATTGGTAATTTATGATCTGGAATTAAATCCATACATTCTTTTAATAAATTTTCCACTTCAATCAAATCATCTAAACGTTGTACAACTTTTTGTCGTAATTTTTTATTTTTCTGTGTTACAAAACCATTAATAATTTCACGAAACCAATTTCCACAATGATACAAACAATCTGCAACGATTTTTAATTGTTCTACATCTAAATCGTGCATTTGATTTGTATCTGGTAAAATAATTCCACATCCTAATAATGCATCAATACTCGATAAATCACCATTTTGTTGTCTATAATGTAATAATCTTAATAAACGAAAATGTGGAGCTAATAATAATATTTGATTTGTTTTAAAATTAACAAAAATTTGTGTATCGATTTCTTCAGTGCTATTCAAAATATATTTTATTATAAATTGTAAATCGTTTATATTTTCTGGAATTGTTTCTGTAATAAAAATATTTTGAAAATTGTTAGTAACTGTTTCATAAAGCCATAAAATGAATGATGAATCTAAAGGTCTGTTCGGACAAAGCTATTTATCGTTTACAAACGATACGACTCATGCGCATTGGAAAAAAACTGTTCGGTCTGACTTTCTAATGTATATTAAAACGTATCTGAGCAGTACGGAGCTGACGACCTATCCATTGGATAGTCCACTAACGGCTTGTCCAAACAGACCTTAAATTTTCTGTTTCTATTAACATATTTGATAATTGATCATAATAAAGTCCTAATAAATTTGGACAATTACTTGTGGAAACATTTACTAATTCTAATAAGATGGCAGCATCTTTTGTTGTGCCTTGTAGATCAGCAATTGTAATCGATTCATCACAATTATTCGTATTTTCCTCATCGTTTTTTATTGCCAAGTGTTTAGCCATTATAACAGCCGATATTATTCCACGGCTTTTTATTGTTTTCAATGAACTAGATAATTGTTTACGTATTATCATATGGATTTCATCTTTTAAATTGTTTGTTTCGTCTCGGCAAGTTAATGTACATAAAATTTCAAATACCTGTTTCACATCATTTAAGTCGAAAGTGTCGATTTTCTCTAGTAAACCCATTAAAGTGCTTGTATGACGTTGTAATTTTGTTAAATCTTTTAAAAATTGTGAAAAAATCGTTAAAATTACACCGATTTTTTCATTTGTTATACCAGTATGGACTATTAAACAATCTAAAATTTCTTGTCGTTGAATAATTTCAGTAAACTTATGATTGAATAATGTAACGAATAAAATTGTTGAAAAATCTTTATTCGTTAATAAATTCGATGCAATTTCAACCATTGAACTGAAATAATTCTTCATTAATTGTTGTGGTATATAATCAGTAAATAATTTTTCAATTAATATAATTTTAAAGAATCCCATTTGAACTCTTTTACGAAAAATCGCTTCAATTATTTTCCGTTTAAATTTAATACATGAGTGCAACATGAATAAAATTAATAAATCTATTGGTTTATGATCGGAATGTGTTTTAATAGATGAAATCATATTTAACCAGGCTTCAACAATTGCACTTGAAGCTGTTGCAAATGTTTGTAAACGACTAAATATAACAATGATATTACTTTCATTTTCTTTCGTTTTATTAGTGATTAAGAAGCTATCCAATGCGTTTCGAATCTTTATTGTCGTTTCACATAAGTTCTGATTCTTTATATTGCTTACTAGAAATTCTAATAAGATTGGGAAATTTTTTAATGATGAACCAGCACATATTTTCGATAAAATTGTATCGCGTACTTGTGAACGTATTTCATTTTCCAAATTATTTCCTAAGGCATTTAAACAATCAATTATTGCTGCGCCGAGTTCATCATTGTCATCTAATAGTTTACTAAGTTCTTTTGCAACTAAATTATATTGACTATCTGGTATTATTTTTGGAATAGAATCGAGTATTTCTAATTGTGCAGAAAATGTTGCAATTTCGAGAATATTTATTAAGTTTGTACTTAACTCATGTGCATCCTTAATGTACGGTAAATAACGTAATGGGCCAAGTAATAGTCGCAACCAAGATGTATCTTCTTGTTCTTCAGATGCGGTTGAAGTTATTTCGTCGAGTAGAATTGTTGTTATTTCTTTCTGAAGGCAATCAACATGCAAAAGTAGCCTAATAAAACGGTTATTTTGAGTTTTGTTAAAATTTTATTGAAGTTATTACCTAAATAAACTTTCCTGTTGTATCTCTATACCAGATTTCTTCAAAATTGTATGCGTTAAAGCTTTGCGAAATAAATGTTCTTGGGAGCATAATTGTTTTAAATCCAAAATAAAATTTTGAGTACATTCAGTGGTGACAATTTTTTCTAAATCACGTACAACTAAAGCTTGTTCTTGTGTTAAAGTATGGTAATCTTCAGTATTGGATGAAAGCCGTATTCCGGTTTCTAATAAAATATTTTTTAAATTCAGAGATTCGTTGTGAGAGTTTGAGGTTAGAAATGAACTATTTCTTGCAGACATTTTTAATTATTCAATAACACTACTGGAAAATAATATTTATTAATTATAGAAACTTTTTGGAATAACTTACAATTTGTTACATTGTTTTTTAATAATTCTTTAAAAGAAAACAATTTTAAATTTATTTTTCAACTTGTCTTGACAAGTCGAAAGTTTTTGTTTTTAGTGTAAAAACGAAATATTACTAGAATTTAAAATGTAGACAATTTTTATGTTTTCAGGAAGAAATTGGTAAATTACTCTTATTTGAGTCCTCTCATAAAGAATCTGGTGAAAAAGTAACATTAGCTGATTATATATCACGTGCTAAAGATAATAGGACCATTTTATATCTAGCTGCACCCAGGTAATTTAATAAAACTAATAAAAATTGGCGATTTCTTAATGAATTTTCTTTACAGTCGATCTTTGGCTGAAGCATCCCCTTACTATGAATCCCTTAAACGTAAGCAACAAGAAGTCCTGTTTTGTTACGAACCTTATGATGAACTAGTTTTGATGCAACTAATTGAATTCAAGGGCTATAAACTAGTTTCAGTTGAAAAAGATATGAGAGATGATAAGGCTGCAAGTGATCTCACAAATTTAGGTAGATTTTTACTCAAAATGTAACAATTTATATAAATTGTAACTTTTAGGAGATGATAGTTTAAAACGCAGTGAAATAAACGATCTATCAGATTGGATTAAACAGAAATTGAGTGGCAAAGTTACAACAGTGAACGCAACAACACGTTTAGAAAATCATCCATGTGTGATAACAGTTGAAGAAATGGCAGCAGCAAGACATTTTATAAGAACACAAAGCCATCAAATACCAGAAGATCGACGGTATGCCATTTTACAGCCACAATTTGAAATTAATCCAAGGTGATAGAGAAGTTGTGTTGAAAAATCGAGGTTGCAGTTAAATTTTTGCTATTTTTAGGCATCCGATTATTAAAAAATTACACAAATTAACAACCAGTGATCCTCAACTAGCTGAACTGTTAGCAAATCAGCTGTTTGCGAATTCCATGGTTAGTGCAGGTTTAGTAGATGATCCTCGAATTCTTTTGACGTCAATGAATGATTTACTCGTAAAAGCATTAGAAAAACATTAAATAAATCCTGTATATTTGCCATTCCCATTCAATTTGTATATTAGATTAAGTAAATGTACATGAGATTTTAATAAAAAAAATAGTTTTAACTATAAACGTGTGTTTATAAATCATTTATACTCCCCACGAGAAAAATTAACGTGTTTGTGATAACGCTAACAATTATTCTGTTTTATATGTACTTGAAATATTTACCCAACTATTTATCAGTCGATGTTCGCGATAATATTTTTCATACAATTTGGCATCATGTGATATGAAATTATGAAATGTATTGTTCTGTTAAGACCATTGGATTGATTTTGATATTAATTAAGAATGTGTATATGCCTGAATTTTGATGAAAAATTATTTTATAAAATATGCTATTTCGTAATTTTAACGTCATATTTATGGATGATAAATTAATTTTAATCCATATGCACGTTATCTCGACCATCATAAATTATGATTATATAAAAAAGGTGAACGAAAATAGAACTTGATGGACTAATTTTAGTACAAATTCTGCATAAATTGCAAAAAATTCATTTAAATAAATGATTTTTCTATTTAAATTTTCAAATTATACAAAATTTAAATAAACCGCTTTTATATTAAGTCACTTCCTTTATAGTACTGTAAAATTGAAGTCATATGATCGCTTGAATATACCAAAGATTAATGTTCAAAATATATTTTATCAATAAATCTAGAAATTTTAAATAAAATAAATAATATTTTATATCAAATCGATAATATATATGTATTTTATAATATTTTGTAAAAAAAAACTGTGTTCATGAAAAAGAGATGGAGTAACAGTGAAAGTGACATCACAAAATTACTAACTGTTCTCAAATGCGATTGGTTCGTTTTCGTCCTTAAACTCAAATTTAGCCAATCGGAGAACTGAATATCCCATCACTCTGTCTGAAATTTCCTTATCGTCATATGACCGAAGAGGACTAGTGGCAGTCGTGTAAAAGCCATATTTGTCACTCTGTCAGTGCAGTTAACTGGTATTGTAGTGTGTTGTGTACCTTTTAGAGTCGTACTTTGCAAGACCTGTAAATACTCCCCATTTTAAATAAAACTAACAACAAAAAAAAAAACGTAAAAATGTCCGATACAACATTAGGTGAAACAAATCCAGTTTATGGACCATTCTTTGGCGTTATGGGTGCCGCTGCAGCAATTATATTCAGTTGTAAGTACAATAGGGACAAAAAATACTCATCTTGCCGCTCGTGAATATCGATTTTATGTGTACGATGGCATATTTTCGTACAAAATACACCGTTTTCATAAAATAGGAAAATTTCTTTAAATTTCTTAACAATAATACGATTTCATTGTAGAATTATTTTATATAAAAATGCTATAATTAAGTTTAAACTTGAAAATCGTCAGAATTGTGTGATCCATGGGCGTAGTAGTAGAGTCATATGCCAAGATATATACTATAATAAAGCTTTTATTTTAGGAAATTATTTTCTCACACAATTTTTTAAACTAATTATGGATGGTTTTTCGAAAAAATTTAACGAAAAACATTCAATATTACATGCTATGACCCACTTAGGTAGTCACATGCTTCTCGGAGACCCACCCGAACCGTTCGCAAAACTATACAACAATCCAAATAGAATTCTAACTGGATTTTAACCAAAAAAATACATAAGAAAATTCCGTCAACTATGATTTCGTGTTTAATTATGGAAAAAACATATTGTAAAAAAAGTAGATAATCGACTATGGCTTAACTGTATTGTAAAAATATTAAACAGGCATGATAAAATGTATTTGGGATAATTTTTCCAATGGAAATCATCGAAATTCGTGAGCAGACAAGAAGAAACAAGTGGGTGTTTCCAAGCCACCTGAGAACCATGTGACTTCCAAGGATTTTCATTAATCACATGAATTTTTATACAAACGAACAATTAAAGGTTCATACTTATATAACAAGTTAACAATAATAAATTAATTACGAATTTATACCCTTATATTATCGAATAATAATGAAAATTTGTTCGCAAAACCCAAACAAATTACTCACACACGCATACTAGATAGCAAAAAAATTACTATAGTGTGCAATGAAAATAAATAAAACATTGGAAAATGTCCAATTTGTATAAATTTTTTTGTCTATGGTCTTAAGGTTCTTACAAACCAACGCGAAAAAGCGGGACGGGAGCGATGCGGGAAAAATGCACGAATAAGATGCGTTTTTATGCGTTGATGAACCAATTGGATTCGTGAATTTTTCCCGCATCGCTCCCGTCCCGCTTTTTCGCGTTGGTTTGTGAGAACCTTTAATTGATGCATTTGGAAATTAGAAATTTATGGTTTTTCATATAGGGGTGTTGTTTTTGATTTCACGTGACAATACTTCAATATATCCATGCATGAAATGTATATTTATCACTTGATTGTCGTTACAAACTGATAAAATAAACGTATATTTGTTCATCAATGATAAGAATCTCTTATTATTCTGTAAAAATGTTTCTATTAATTTATCCATTAACACATTTATAATATTATATAGGAGTATTTAATTATATTACTCTTTCTATAATATAAAATGTTCCATTTTTTTTATTATTAGGTTCAGCTGTTTTTTTGGCTACAGAACAACATTTTCTAATTCAAAAAAATAAATGTTTCGTACCATATATAATCCTATTGTCTATATTATAAAATTATACA
>SSSI01006684.1:0-24528 GCA_004796505.1 Oryzaephilus surinamensis
AATAAGGTTTCGTCTCCATCAAATAACGATATTTTTAATTATGAATATTTGTAAATCCCCTATAAGTAGGTGGGTCATACTATGTTACGTTGCAACGTATTTCTGATTTGGCAGGATCAAGTCGAAATATTCAAGTACTGTGTAGTGAGAAATTTAAGAATTTTACTATCAGTTAAGCTAAGGATTGGAATTCTTAGAATAAGAGTTATAGGTAGAAATGATTTGTGTATCAGGATTCTTTATGTTTGTACAGATATATTAAAGTATTTAGAGTGTTAAAAATTGCATATAACTTTTAAAAACCATTTATTTTTAAAAAAAACAGCATGTCAGGCACAGGTGACTTAAAATATTGTCAGTCTCCTATAGCTGAGCCCATATGTCAGGCACTAGGTCTATACTCACTATAATTAAATTCTTAATAATTTGAATATTTCTTTGTTAAATCTTCTATTTTTGAAGGATTTCTATAAAATTTTCGATAATTTAATTATAGTCTAGTACCTGACAACTATTTAAAATCACAAAAAGTTTCTATTACTTATTTTATATTTGTCAACTACTGGGGCTCAGCTAAAGGTACCATTCTCTAATACTTATTTTATATTTGTCAATTGTCAACTACTGGGGCATCAGCTAAAGGTACCATCCACTTATACGAGTATGAATTTTTAGTGAGAAATTGATTTAAGTTTTCACGTATCCATTCTCTTAGTTATGGAGACTTACCTATTTAATACTTATCAATATAATTTACATTTAATTACTATCTCATTTCCCTCAAATTACACTTAAATACCTACTGTCAGCTACTAGGACAGTCTTTGTCCACTATAGGATCAGACAATGTCAGCTATGGGTACATATGACATTTTTTCATATTATGCTCAAAATCTAATTTTTAAAATAGTTATATTAATAATTTAATATATCAGTATAATCCATAATCCTTCTACTTTTTACCAATACTAAAATTATCATAAACTGAAGCTCAATAGCTATATAGTATTGTTATAAATTGAAAAGTTGGTCTTAAGACCTCAGCTACCGGTACCGTTACGGTACATAACAGATAAAAAATATTTAAATATTCAGATGAATTAAATTGTGAAGTGAAAAATTTTCATCAACAACATAATACTCGTACACATGAAATATCAATCCAAACTGTTCAAATCGTTAAAATAACATTTCAGTATCATATTCGTATTTTCAACAAATTACTGCAATTTTCAGCCGAATATTAATTTAATATTTTAGCAGAACATGATTCTTTTTGTATAAAATTTTTTATGTTGGACAACATATTTTTCTGAAATTTATACCAATTTACTTTAAATGAATTTAACAGAATTATTATAAACCTACACAATTTAGTTAAAACTTAACACTATATGTATGCCTATATACATATATAATTTCGTTTATATGTATATAGCTATATCGCGGCTTCCCAATCCATTTACGAGTCCTGATTTATTATTCAACCATTTTCATTAGATTTGCCCTTTTGTCTACCACTAAGCAAACAAATTTTGTTATAATATGATTTATGTACACTTACAATAATACAAAGGATGTAGAAATAAATACGTTTTAACGGGGAATTTAACAGGGTGCGCATTCCTTAAATTGTATGTGTATCGAAAACCAATTGAGAAGAGATGGAAAAATGCCTAAAGCTTTTGAATACAAAATTTCAGCCCTCTTTTGGGAGAAATTTTCTATACGATTTCAAATTTATATTCATTGTTTTTGTGTGTATAATATTATACATGTTTAGAGAGTGTTATATTAGTTGCCAAATTAAATATCAAAGATAATACCTAAAAAAAGATACTTGAAATATTAAGATACATTATTAAAAAACTTTTTCGTTGTTTCAAATGAACTTTATATTTCTTATTGAATGGAAACATGTTTACTTTTTAACGTACACATTTCACGCTATATATTAAAAGTATAAAAACGCTTAAAAAAACAATAGATTTTTAATTATCATAGTGCTATTTATTATATTAACAAAATTAATGAATAAATCTATTAATTTGACAAATTAGACAAAGATCAGATTGCTATATGTATAGTTTATTAAATTAATTTTCTTTAATGTTAAACGGATTTAAGTTTTTGTTAAAAAAATATAAATATAGTAACGCTCTAAATTAAATTTTAATTGCCTGATTTATACTAATTAAAACTGTAACTCGTGTTTTGACAAACAATTTTTTTATTGGCTCAAAGATAATTAATTGGCTTCTACAACAATTTAAGCCAATTAAAAAGTTTTTTTTGTAAAGTTTGGGTATCATGTAATTTTCGACTTAAAGTGATGTAAAAAACGATAAGATTGCAATTATTCCTATATTTTCACAAATGAAATAATTAAATTTAAATATTTGCAGTGTCAGTATTAAATTTCTGAAAAAAAAAACATGTAAAGTAAAAATATACTGTTTAAATTTATATTAATACTTCTAAGCTTGTATTCCAGTAAGAATATAAAATATATTGTAATAATAATCTGGTCTCTGAGGAACCTGAGGGTATAATGAATCGTGAATTACTTCATTAATTTGAATTATCAGGGCAGAAATTTCTATAATTAACGAAGGTTGCATTAGATAAATAAGTATATAAATTGTAGCATTAAATAAATTTGGATGAATTGAGTTTTACGATCTTTGGCATTTGATCATTTCAGTTGCTATCAAACGAATGACGAAGGGATTTCTTTGTTTGTAAACAGGGTGCATTCGTTTAAGGAAATTCATCGCCTACGGGGTATTTATATATGCCATTCAAAGTAAAGTTGCATTTTTCTGACATACCAATACGGAACTTTACCTAAATCAATGCTGTGTCAATGATATTTTATATTTATAATGCAAAAGTTGCTATGTATTAAATTTTGTAGGCTTTGATCTTTTCAATTAATTTTAGATAAAGTTCCATTAATAACATTGTAATTCTACAATAGGTTTTATGTAAACACACTTATTTACTTAATTGATAAAAGAATATAAACCGCTTACTAATCATTATTTTGCGAAACAGTGAAAATTTAAAAATTGATATAGGTACTTTATAAGAATCATTTAACTTAAGGATAAATATACGTATATTTACGTGCTATAAAGTACGTAAGGTGTTTTTAGAGCATAAATTTTCGTTTACGGAATTTATTTATTTAGTGTGCTTTTCTCTTTCTCGTCATCCATTTCACAATAAATAAAACTTTTTAAGTAACATATTTCATTTGAATTTTATGTAAATTACACAAAGCATAAAAACTTATTATTTCACATTTATATACAATATTTATATAGGTATGGTTAGGTATAAATTTCTAAGAAAATATAACAAATGGGATAGAAAAATTAAATTAAGTCGAAACAAAGTCAAAAATGAATTTATTCATGTTAATAATTTGCGTACCCACCACCGCCCACCGTGGCATAATTTGGGACAAACAACAAAATGAAACAGAATCATTTTAATTATATTTCTGATTATAATAAAGAAAGCCACCAGTGTTGTCCCACTGGGTCTTATTACATAACAAGAACGTGGTAAATTTTAATTATCAAAACATTCTCCAAGCAACAATTATACATTTCAGAACAAATTAAATTATTTAAGAACATAGAAAATTAGTACAAACCGGAAATTATTTGACGACCGAAACCAAAACTCACATAAGCATACTTGAAATGTTAAATTGTGTATAAAAATATTTAGTAATATTTGAACATATAATACATATACATATAGTTAGGTATATATTTTTAATATAGAATGCAATTTTCCGTTAAATTTTTTTATTTGATTGATTGTACTCGTATACCTATTATAGTCCGAAGTATTTTTAGCTATAACTATGAATTTAGTAACATTAAATCTTCTAATAGTATTTTAAATTTCGATGAAATTAAATTCCTACATACCTACAGATGTGCATAACCTAAATATTAACTTTTGTGTGAATTACGAATTTTTTCATTACGTTTTAACGTTTTTTAATTAATATTGAAATATTACATAATATTTGCAAACTATTTAATTCTGGTTTTCATTAATATAAAATTTTATAAATATACTTTTAGAAATAGTGTAGGAAGTGGTAATTTGATATTTAATTTAAAACAAGTTGTTCATTTTTCTCAATGCGTCAAAATAACTTTGATTGACAAATTACGTTTCCACATTTTCTCCAATGAAATAAGCTTTCGCTTTACAACTTGTCTAAAATAAATAAAAATTAATCTCTCTCTCAATATAGTATATAAATTATAAACTTTCTATAAAGAAACATATTTTTTTAATAGTTAAATATTTGAGTGCTTTTAATATATTAATTATGCAAAATAAATGTATAAATAAAACAAATAAGGTTTCATTATGTTCATTGATAATATTAATGAAAATCTGGAGTACTGTTTCTAATTTCCTAGCTGTAATGTCTAACAAAGACTCAGTAGTACACAATATTATATTACATGTACGATAGATAACTAATTTTAATTTCAATTAGTTAATTAAAGATAAAATTTTATTTTCTTAAATATAGCAATTAAACTAGACTAAGTAACCGTTATTTGAAACAAAAATGCTCGAAATTGGAAACAGAGAACTTTTACTTTTAATCCAGATTATCTAGACGATAAATCAATATGATTTTCCTGTTCTATTGAAATGAACACTTTTTTTATATTTTATACCCGTATACCTACCACATCAAGCTGAGCTGAACGAATGACTGAAACTTTAGTAAATAGTTTATTTTAGTAAATTGCTACTTTGTTCAGCCAAGTTTGAAGTCACTCCAAAACTAACTTATAACTAAATTTAACCAATATGTCCAGTTTAGTAACACTTGCATGGTTGCATGATGTTGAAATGTTGAATGCAGAATTGCAGATAATATTTATACATCAAGTTTGCAAAATCCTCAATATCAAACACAATCTTCTATTAAATGTATAACAATGTTTATTCCCATAAACATATTATTAACATAAAACGTTAAATTGTTTAATACAGAATTAATTAATACGACATGAGCAAAGTTGAATTAATTCATGACAGGTTATAATCACCAGTAATATTTAACAGCTTTCATACGTATATAGGTTTAAACAGTTTTGCCTGATTGTGTATTAAATAAATCATTGTCTTTTGGAAACCGGGCGTCTAGAACGTAATGTGTTTATTAAAGTGGCAGGCGTGTATTGTAGTGAACGCCTGTGGATGACATGAACATCGCTAATTATCTGGTAAATAGCGAAGAAGAGAGAAAGCAGCAACAATGTGCAATCTGATCTTAAGGATAGTGTTTGATGTTGTAAGTTGTGTGCGAGTGTGTGGGGTGCGTGTTGTTTGTCTTCTGGGCCGATGGAGTCTTGTTCCATAAGGAGCAATCGTGTGTATTCACAGATAGGCGAACCTTATTTCTGAATATGCTTAACGTCATTCATTAACCACTGCCACAGCTATAGTGTCTGTTAACCTGTCAACCACTATTAAACATTCTACTACGTTGATGAAAATTGATTCGAATACCCTTGATCTGTCAAATTATTATCTCACCCAGTGACACACAATATGTATATAACTCTCCTTTGAATTACAACTGCAATGCGTCAACTTTGCTTCGCTCTTATTAAACCACAATGAACTTTATTGGCAAATACAAGTACAGTACACTTCTAGTACAAGTTCAGAATTTGATTACTTACCTCTATCATAAAATGTATTGTTTTTTCTTGTAATATTGTTTATTGTTTGTTTTAATGTAAATTTGTTCATGTAAGCTTAGCACATTAACCATAAAAAGTGCTAACTATGACACAGTGTAAAGTGTGATGATAAAACCATATCATCACACCTTACGCAATTTATAACTTTCCGCACTAGTCACGTGCTAGTCACTATGGCGGTAATTCACTATTTTCCGTAGGAGTAAAAACTGGGTCCCAAAACCTAGGTCAGTTTATATTTAATTTTAAAATAAAAATTTAAAAACACAACTGGGGCTCAATTCTTGAAATTCTCACAGTGGAGATTCGAAAAGTCGTCGACAAAGTGTGTTATTTTTATAAATGAAAAATAGTCTTGTAGTAGTCTGTATTGAATTATAAATTATTGTCATATGTCATTATTGTCATTATGTCAAATTCTCACATCTCACCCACAATTTGTTGGGGAGAATAAATCTCCACGCGACGTTGTCAAATTTATGACGAGAAATTCTCCACCGGGAGATTCAAGAATTGAGCCCCTGAAATGTAATTAATAAATCGTATAAAACTGTTAAGAAAGAATTCATGATTCGGCTGCCACTGGCAACATTAAAACCAATTCAAATCGCACACTTTCTTTACGTAAATTTAATTGCAAATAAATTAAAATGTTTTAATTATGTTTCTCCAAAATTTTTCCACTTCAATGCTTAAATCATTTGTTGAATTCAAGTTTGTTGGCAAATTGTCAACTGCCCAAAATGTGTTCGTGTAAATATTTAAATCTAATTTGTTCTCTCTTCGTACAAAAACAGAAATCTCTGTTGAATTTTAAATAAATTCATACAATTTAAACACGAAACAACTATAAAGTGTAAAGCAAATGATGATTTAATAAATCGGTGTGAAAATTATCAAAAATTGGATTCCCTTGATACGTCAAAGTGTTATTTCACGTCATTATACCTTCGACATCCACGACCTGCATTGCGCTACTATATAACCAAACCACCAAGAAAGTTAAATTCATCAAATAAAGCTGCTACTCTGTAAATTGGCGCATAAACAATTCTGCACCGCACTTTCACGGATGCCGGTTGTAATCTGTCAGTCGTGCTAGTAGTCGGCCAAGTTTAGAAAGCCACTTCCTATGCTATATTAACCATACATACTCCTTGCATGCCATGTAATCTATCTACCAGTTCAAGTTCGATATTCTAGTCTAAATAAATTTTGCTTGTAGTTTGCAAATCCAATTACGTTTTGCAGACAAACTTCTGCACCTTGATGCAAATATAGAACGAATGGCAATGTTGGCAAGCATTGTTAATTATTTTAGTGCCCGTACTCTGCATGCAGGCGACCATTTTAAAACAAGACTTGTCATGATAAACATTTGTTACCAGAAAAGTGCAACTTGTTGAAATATTAAATACCATCTACGACACTGGGGTATAGTCGTATAATTTGCGGAGGATTTTTTCAAATCTCATGGATTTGCAATACGAATGCACTTACTCCAGTTTACCCTGCTAAAATATGAATTTTAAAATAGATTGTTTCTGTACGTGAATACGTTTCAAAGTGTAATCTTCTTTACAAATATATCCTGGGTAATATTTAACAGAACATTTTTTAAAAGTATACAAATAATTTTGAGTTTATAGTCAAAAAAAACGTTTGGTTATTATCAAAATAAAAGTACCTACCCTACTCGTAACGTCAAGTGACTTGTGCGTTTTTTTTGTGATTTTATTGTTTTGTTAAATTAGGACAAGATAATCTTTTACGACATTTTCATGCAGTATAACATAGTTTTTGTAGCCGTCTAGGGAAATACGTTTTCGTTTCGTTTGATGGGCCTGTTGCTTTGTTATAAACTGATATACACTCATTTGCATAGTATTGTTTTGTGCATGGTGTCTCTTAGTAATATTATCAACTTATTGTAAGATGTAAAACAAGAAACAGACAATATCATGTAATATTGCTAAGGCCTACATAAATCTTATTGGTGTAATTTGTATTCGTAACAATGAAAATTTCGGTGAAAAACCATCACAGCTTTGAAAAAAATCATTATATTGAAATTTTAGCGCAATATTTGTTATTGAACAGAACAGTTTTGCTGCAGAATATAATATTTGTGTCACAATTACAAGTATTTTTTATATATATCTGTATAGCATTTTGTATGCTAGCTGGTGGCTGGTGGTTACATATTTCATTAAATATTTTACCATCATGACCCATTCCAATTAAATTTAATTGAAAAAACAATATTTTATATTCCATAACGATTTTTTTCCATATAACTAAACAAAGATGTGTGTGAGTGAGACAATTATAACATTGGGAGATTAAACTGCCAAATGTTGCAAAATATAAAGCATTAATAATGGTAATTTAACAGGCTTCAATTATATTTGGCTTTTTGTGGTCTTTTAATTACCGTGAATTAAATTCAGTGTGTATTTCACAATACACAAGGGACTTGCTACTACTGAGTATCTATTGTTTACGGCCATTTTGAATAGTAAGTGGATTGTTGTCCATTTCATTTGTGAAGTATATTCCTATTTATAACATTACCTGTAAATTAGTACGACGAATCGATTAATTGAAGGCAAACATATTACGAGTATATACGAGAACCTATTAAATTCAAACAGATTTTTCAGTACCTAATTGTAATTACATAATTTTCAGAATTCATTTTTACTTCGTTTTCATTCAGTTTCTGTGTTCTTCTTTGCTTTTTCAGAGAATTGAACTGAAGGGTGTACAACTTAAGATATAGTGCCTTTTAGTAAATGTGAAAAAAACATATAATTGCTGCTTTGTGATATATAAATTAAAGCGAACGTAAAGCTCACAGTTGTTTTTTCCTCTACAAAAGCTTTACGGTCGAAAGCGTCTTTGTCTGTTTTTCTATTATCTATAAAGGATAATATTCAACAACGTTATATAATTTTTTTTGCAATTAGAACTTTGTATAAGATATAATTCAACAATACCCTCAGTTCAGCCCCGTCTTTTTGTTACATGCTATTACCAAGTAATTCATTTATATACCTTAATTCCTTTTGTTCCACAACACATTAAATCTTTTATCATTTTATTATTATAATGAGAGCTAATTTCTAGCAAGCATATTGTTATTTTTTATGAAAAAAAATATACTAATAAAAATATTAACAATCTTAAACGTAATTTAGTCTTTTCAACTGGGCTTTTTTGTTTATTTTGATATAAAATTATTATACATTAAATGTTATGAGTAATGAACAAAGAATACACTAACTGAGTATATAATATATATATTTTTTTCAGCAGAGAAAAATAAGGCACATTTTATATTCTTATGCAAATAGGCTTAGAATTTCAATTTCACAGCGTGCTTTTTATGAAGTAAAAATATTAAAGTCGAATGCGTCCATTTATTTAGGGTGGGCTATATAAAATGAATTGTCTGGTAAAATTATCAAGCCGGGAACCTTAATTTGATCGCAGCACCATTGCTTTGCTTTCTGGTAGTATTCTTTGACTACTTGTTTCATTTTTCACGCTAAATTGTCAAGAAGCGTGAATGCTGATTTTAATTACGCTATTAGTTTTGATTCATTTGTGATTCAAATGTATTATAACAAGTTCACATAGAAAATTTTAATTTAAATCTCTAAATACTTAAAGTAATACTCTTTGCTGACGTTGGCGGAAAAGTATTTTATGTGCAGCTTTGGTTGGTAGGGATTTTATTTTAATGTGCCCACTTTATACTGAAAACTTACTTATCTAGCGTTTTTTTTTTTCTAAAAAAAGATTTCATCATCAAATCATTGGAGTATTTTTATTTGTTAAACTTTAGGCTATTCTTTGCTGTTACCTTTTTCTCTGTTCGTAAATAAAATTATTTACCGAAATGTTGAACAAAATAGAAGAGCGAAAAAAATTTACTTTATTGTTTTTACGAAAATTTCATTGTCCCAATGAGTGTCCCTGGTGGTAGTCAAGTAACAGCTGCAGGCATAGTCCCAGGGTTACAGTTTGCCTACTGCTAGATTGAAATTTGTTTAGAATCCTAATTTTGCCAAACGGAAATACGTGGCTTGGTATCAAGGGCCATAACAAAAACACAAGAAAAAATTTAAGTTCGCATTCTCTTCAGATGAACTACATGAACTACATATAAAGAATAAATTGATTTAACAATCTTCAAAGTTGCTTATTAAATTCCAATAGAAATTATTTAATTACAGTTTTTGTGTTATAATTCAATCTTTTAAAAGTGGCTTCAATAAGCGAGATACCTACAATTGCTGCTAATTGCATTCATCCCATCATCAGCTGATTCATGGAATTCTTTAATTTTAGTCAAACTGTCTTTATGCAATTTAATTTTAATCAATGCTTGTGAGAAAAGTGCACACTGATGAAAGTTTCGTTTATTATTAAATCCTTCTACGTTAGCGATATAATAAAATAATTCTACTTAAATATACTTTTTAGTATTTGGCCACTTCTGCATATTTAATTCATATGAAATTGTTTAAAATCCCCAAAATGATATTTTATAGTATAAAACAATCGCCAACAGAGACTAGCACATTATTAATATACGTTTCTCATTTAAATTTTATGCAAATACAAAACATGTATAATTTATTAGTTGAATAAAATTTATAATATTGTTCTCACTCAACATTGTAAACTATTTAAGACAATCTCACCGTGCTTGTTTCTGTTTATACCGTTCACTATATGTATTATGGAAAATGTGGAGCAATAAATAATTATTATTTCAGTAAAATGTTTAGTACAGTGTACAACTTGAACTAAGTAGAATTAGCTGTAAGTAGTCAACAAATTAATAATTCACTCCAGTCGAATCGCACGATGTCATGAAGAAGGTTCGCAGGACTAACTTGCGTATGTCGTTATTACGGAAAAAAGGACATTTTTTCCGTATACAAGAATTTCGGGATACGTTATCACATAAATAATAAATAAAGGAAAATGCAAAACTTTTAAAACGGTTTTTAACTTTACTAATCGAATTCAGTCATGTAACTGATTAGAAAATCCCACTTTTAGGTAACACTGTATACAATATGTATTGTTTTATACATGAAACATTGTATAGAGATCTCAAATCTTCTTCACTCTTGTGTTGCATAATAATACTGTCGTATTTTGCAATGGAATTAATGCCTTATGCACAAATTATTTCATTTAGTCAGTTTGCACTAGATCTCTTAAACCAACATTAAACACTATTATCTATAATGTGTACATAATTTTTAATTACTGTAAGGAAACAATCGACAATATTAAACAAACAATATTAAATTGTATTTGTCACAGATGTTTACTTTTTCATTAATAATATGATCTGTATACGTGTATAGTACGTGATATAAAATTCTCACAGACAAACCAATTGTATTTGTTATATAGAACAGAATGGTAATTTTATGATGCGAATCAGCCCTGGCTGACATGCACAAATTAATTCAACTTACCCAGATGAGTGGATATTGGGAATATTTTTCTTTCCACAAAATGTCCGTTGGCAATTTCCCTAAGGGTTAATATTAACATGAAGAGCAGACTTCATCTAATTAAACCCTACTACCAGCATAGTTCAACTACCCCGTCAATCCTACTATGCTAAATATGTGACTTCTGGAACTTAATACACTGCTTTATTCTCTTATGTATATACCCTCATATGCTTTATGTTTTAAGAATCTATTCCTCTCCATTTCAACGTTCATAATGTTCAAGTCAATTAACCTCTAGTGACTTTTATTCAACAAAATTCGGTTAAATATGTGAGGTGTTACAATTTTCAAACCGGTATAAAATAAATTCTACTACCTAATACTCGTATATTAGGTATATGAGATTTTATATCAAATAAAATTGCTTTAATGAAACACTATATAAGTTAAGAGTGGAATAATTGGTTTCTATTGATTAGGAGTTTCTATTGATTAGGAAAATAAGAAATATATAGGCTACAAATCAATCGAAAATTATTGTTATTCATGCTGTAAAACTTATCAAATGTTCAAAGTTGTATTATTTATTTTCAAAATCCAGTTATGTACACACATACCAAAATTTAGCACTCGTATCTCAGTGTGATTCATTTACATTCATACATTTTTATACGGTTCGCATTTATATGTTTCTTTTTCTATAAAACTGTGTAAAGCTCATTGTAAAATCTTTCATGCATGTAATTTATAGAGAGAAATAAAAATAAAACATCCATTTCTTGTGAAAAGAACTCGTAATATGGAGTTAGTATCGTGTGCACCAATATATATTGTTGTTTAAAAATGGTCGTACAGAAAACAAAACAACACTTCAGTTAATGAAGATTAACTGTTTAAGCGAATAATACAACCAGATATGTATATGTATATGTATGTAGCAGATACAACTTTTGGCTATTAATTCAGATGTTGATGGCTGAAAAAATACGATTTTTTTAGAGCAGCTAAAAAGTTCTAGTTAAAAGCAGTTTGTAGAGGAATGATTGGATAATATACGTATAATATGTGTTGTGAAGTTCGATTAAGACAGGTTCATCAAATGTAAAATTTTAATTGACAAACTGCAACTTTTAATTGGAAAACTGTTAACAGATTCGGAAAATTCATGCATTTTTTCATAAAAAAGCACAGTTTTTTGTCAAACTTGTTCATTAATATTACTGTATTTATTTAATTAAATTTTTACTTAATCCTAGTTCAAAATTAGTGGATTAACTAATGATTTTACGTAAAAAATTTATGTAAAGCAAATGCAAACAAATCGACAAAACGCAAACCGTAATATACCATACCATAGTATTTGACTTTTTTCGTTTGTTTTTGTTTATAGGTGTAGAGGAGTTTGTTTCACATGAATAGTCACTTACACAGAGACGGATTATAGGAATTTTTTCATTTTTTTTTCATAGTAGCAATCAACAACGGTTGTAATTTAGCTACTATATACCACACTACCGGCGGCGTCGTCGTTCGTTTCCCGTGTAATTAGTATGACGGCGCCTCAACACAACGCTTTAATGAAATAACGTTCAAATTTTGCGGTTCCCGGCAATATCCGTTCAAATCTGAAATTATTTTTACAGGCTTCTTATTTATATGTAAACAAGTTTAATATTAACCTGAAGCATTTTTCGCTAAAAGCAAATCTGAGAAAATCTAATTATGTATATTGCATTATGAGTTACGTGAAAAAAACAGTATTATATAAAATCCTTTTCATGAAAAATTGGTTGGGCATAGAAACAATATACTGTTAAAGGTCAATTTTTCCCACAAATTTTTTTATGAAAGCTAATTATATTCCAGCAGCATATCTCATTAAGTGATTAATCTTCTGATTAATTAACGTTAATTTCTTTTAATTTTTTCCACAAAGTTTTTGGAAAGTAAAAGTTAAACAAAAGGTATCAGAAACTTTTTCAGCATCATCTTCTTAATTAAGCCAATTATACATTATAAGCGCACTTAAAAAGTATTTTGATTACCTATACAACAGAAAAGTTAAAAATTCATTTCTGATCAAGGCAATAATTTTTTTTATATTTTGCATGACCATCAATGAGAAGCTTACAAATTTGATTTTAAGCCATGAAAATAAAATATAAGTGCAAATATTATTTTTACATTACGTGAATATGATAAAGGGTGTTAACGTTATGCCCTTCCACACTTTTATCTAGTCGTTGAGAATTTATGGATATTAAAATAAACTATTTTCTTTGTGGTTAAGTTTTTTGTAAACATCAAAAGTTTTGGTTCTTAAGGAGACTGGAGAAGTTTTAATATTATATTAGTATACCTTATTCGTTTGCTAAAGATCCCTAAGGAGCTTTGTTTTAACACTAAATCGTAAGATAAATATACTGGCCATTACTGATAATGCATTATTCCTGAATAGAACAGTCCACAGCTGCTTTGCTCTTAATGTCATTTAATTTTAATTAAATTCTAGAAAATGATTAATTATAGTTTGTAAAATCAAAACATCTAACTGGCCCATTTTTAAAATTCATATATTAATTAAATAATATTCAAATCATGTTTAGGATGAATTATCATTCTAATACCAATTTATGCATACTCACATTTTTATTATAATTTTTAATTTATAATGCTCGTCAAAATGTCATTTCACTTAATTGTTAGGTTCATAAAATTTTATTATGTAGCAAGGATGTTGTTACCTTTTCTAAATCTGGATTTTATGCTACTTTGTTATTAAAGTATTTTTATACATGTTTTATTTCAAGATAAAACTGAAAATTATTATTCTCAACCGTAAATGCAATTTCATGAATTATTTGTACAATAATAATAGAATTTTTAACAATTCTTTTTATAGAACTATGTACATATGTACAAATGTAACTACATATTTATTAATAACAAAATCTATAATATAAAGCAACATTTTATTTTTCAATTATAATTGTAAATATAAAAGTTTGATTTATTCATATAAAAATGTACATAAATTTTCTATAATAGTTTAATTAAAGAATGTAAACGTTATTCAGTCCATTTATCAATAAAATTTTACAACAGTAAAATTATAACGAAAATAATAGAAAATTTCATTTCCATTCAAATGGATAATTAAATTAATTCAGCGACATAATAAAATGGGCATAATAATAACAATAATATGTTGCATTTTAATTGAAAACTGTTTTATCTAGACAACTCTACTTGCAATTACGTAATAATGAAAGTTTATTTTGAGTGTACGAATTTATAATGTGGAATACTCGTATTTTAATATAAGCAAACGGCTGTCTACACAGGAATAGGTTACAAATTGGTTACAATACAACTGAAGTACCACTCGCTACACATGAAAGCTCATCAACGGACATTGCCATCAATAAACGATGAATAAGCAAGAAATTTTTTATTAAATCTAAAACTGTGCAATATTTTTCTCAAGTACAGCCAATCCCCACATTCTTCTATCGTATAAAGATACTTGATCGTTGTATGTGCTAATTTAAGCACACTAAAAGTTCTTCTTTTAATCTATAATGGTCTTAATTAAGTTACAAAGTCAGGTGTTTTCATTTAATTTTGCTTACATGGTGTATAAGAAATAATGTTCGTTGAATAATAATGTTCGTGGGTTCTTGAAATACCGTAAACTTATTACCATGTAATTGCATTTACGATACTTAATTACGGTTAACCATTATTTACGAAGTTATGCAAGTGGTGAGCTGCTCGGGCTTGGGCTAAATTAATATAAAAAAACTTTTTGAATGTAAATTAATTAGGTATATATTTTTCTTCCACCTTAATCATGTTTAAATGAATTTTTTTCTTTGTTTACCGACCAGTCAAGTATCAAATTTTCAAAGAGAAATTAGTGTTGATGCGTGTTGATGAAAAATATAAATTGCAAGATCAGCAATCAAGTTACAGTTCTAATTTATCGAGTCTTCTGCACCATCCAGATACCTAAGCTTTCAGAAACTTGAACGAGTAAGTGGCTTCTTATTAGACGGTAATGTCACTCTATATATATAGATGCAATCTTGGATATAGTATAAAAAAATTTGCTGATCCAGGCACTTTGAAGAGGTTCACGCCGCGTGTACGTCGTCTTCCTCTTAAATTTAAATATTTAATGTGGTCTTCTGCATTTGACATAATGGATATTTTAAAGTAAAGTATAATATGATATTACAATGTGACTGAATATAAATAGAAAACAATAAATCAATATTACTGCATTATTCATTATGAATATATAAAGATATACATTTCACTTAGTAATATTAGTTGTTCCATTCTGTTTCAGGGGATACTTTTCAGATAATGTATACAAAATGTTTCATAAGTTTTATATAGTTGTCCACATAGAAACATTAAAACATCGTTCTTATGTATATAATTATAGAAACATTGCCATCTTTTATGAATGGCATAAAGAAAATGCAATTTTAACATTTTGAGACTATGATAACCTTCCATTTTAATAGAAATAAAATTTTCTGCTTGAAATGAAATAAGCCAAATAACACTAAAATTCTAGGTATGTTTTACATAACAATGTTGAAAATTTCATCGTGTTGGGAAGTATTTTTATCTGAAAACATCTCCTAACGAAAAGCACAAAGTAATAAGTAACCTGAAAATGAATGAACCTGTTTTTCTCGGGAGTTTTCACTGAATTTCTCAAATAAATTTTACTCAACTTCTTATTCTGCTATATACAGCGAGAAAAATATGACTATATATAAGAACACGAAATGTCTAATTAAATTTATTTCAATGTAATTTCGTTTTGTAGAATAAGTAAGTAGGTAATTATTTTATTACAAGCGTATTGAATTTAATTTAATGCTTGATGGCTGGCAGACTGAAATTATTCTTCTTTATTATTACGCTTGTATTCCTATATATTTATACAAGTATAAGAATAATTTCCTGCACAATGTTTATCTCATCAAAAAAAAATGTACAATGCTTATTAATTTTCTACCCTTCATAATATGCATATGATGATTTAACTAATAAAATATTCCTTAGATATTTGCATCTATTCATTGAATAAACGTATTCATTTAAAACAAAAATTACAGTGAATTTTAAGTAGGAAAACTATATAATTTCCATAAAAACTTTTCATTATTCATTGTAGATAAAGATAACAAAACTTCTGACAACTCACTATTACATTAAAACTTTTTACCCTTGTATATGTATATATAAGGGGATATATAAAAGACAAAAATAACAAAGTGCTCACTATGTATTATTACAATGTACAGAAAAGTAGTAACTTTTATGTCATGCATATTTGTGTCCTATTTGCTATATTTTGCGAGTCATCCTATAGCTGCGGAAAATACAAACTTGGAGACAAATTCATCTAAAGTAAATGAAATTCCAGAAATCATTAAACTTAAAAATAATGGAATTTTTAAAATAAAAAACAACAAAAAGCATTTAGAAACTGGTGCATCAAGTTATAATGAGGCAAATGGAATTGAATATGAAAATATTTCTGTCAGTGGAAAAGAAAGAAAAGCGGTGAAACTGACCATGAAACAGGGTTTAATAATGAATCAAATTATTGCAACATATGCCTTGACAGACGTTAAACAATCATTATGTTTTAATCATACGGAAGAATTTAAATTGGGTTTGAGGGCCTTGGAGCCATGGGCATTGCAAAGTATGTTAACAAATTGCATTACTGTTATACTTCAATTTCCTACAATTTCCCTTGGGCATTGAGGAAATTAAACGAATTTTTATTCAAGATTTTTGTTCTAAATCATTATTATTAATTAGGTATATAATTGACAACAGGTATTTCTAATTACAGTGTTTGATTCCTCTTCTAAGATCCAGTCGGGTATACTAATGGGCAACCTAATGGAATATGGATCGTTCAAACAATGCCTTTCTATTTCCGAATTCACCCAATATGGTCCAATTCATGGCAAATTTTGTACATTAAAACTCTACCCAACCACAAAACTGTTGCAAACAATTTTGTCTTTTCGTAATATTAGTGCAAAGGTGTTTTTTATGCCGTTTCTATTACATGAATTGTATTAAGCAATATTATTTTTGCGTTTTTTTATTGTAGAGATTTGAAAAGTTCAGAACGAATATTCTGGATGTCGTTAAAATGTCATGGTCAGTTTGTATCCCTGATTCATGCGGTGTAAAAGATGTTCTAAACCATTTTTCCAAAATTGTGAAAGAGGTGACTGAAGGTCTTGACATAAATGTTACACTAAAAGAGGAAAATTGCGTCTCAATAATAGATGAACCTCAAATTACCACTCTTCAGCTTGTCATTCTGTAAGTCTTAATACACAAGTCTTATTCTGATCAATATAAGAAAATGTACCATTTTTGTTTCACTACAACTTGTCGAAAATTCAATAAAATGTTAAAAGTTATTAAATAAAACAGTGATATGCGTACTTATCGGCTTATTAACTCAAAAAGCGTCAAGTTCAAGTACAAAAATTTCGTCAATACGCAATACAGCAAAAAACACAAGAACTAATACTAAAATATCGTGCGGCGGCATACAGAGAAAGGTCACTGAAAGCAGCAAAAGCGACAGAAAAAACCACTAGAGTTAAAAATCTTTTCTTTAAAAAATCTTTAATATTTGCTGCAGCTTACAGCTTACAAAACTTACAATTATAGTTTCAAACTTTTCTATTCCAGCTTAATCCCATTATCAATTGTAATTTGTGTCATTTCTGCCACAATTCTAGATTATACAATTGGTAACAAAAGTATGCATCAATGTTTTAAACCTGCATTTGGAATTTGTGTATGTTATTAATTATTTTAGGCACACAAAATCGGTTTGTAGACGTGTTTTCAGCCTATTCGAATGGCAAACGTATATTTGCTAAAGGAATTGAAGGATCTGAACTGGATTGTTTGCACGGGCTTAGATTCCTCAGTGTTTGTTACGTTGTTTGTGGACATAGATATATGGAAATCATGGAATTTCCTACCGTAAATTCATTGGATTTAACAGATGTAAGTATGTATTATATGTTATAACTTATAACTAATGAAACTCAAAAGCAAATACATACAATTATGTGCATAAAATTTAAATTCAATAAATCTACAAGAGCAAAATCTGCAAGGCATTCATATTATAAAACCATTTAAAAAACAATACTTTAAAACTATGCTGTATTATGAAAACATTTATATATTGTGAAAATTTTATCGTTAAATAACGAAATGGGGAATGCATGCAATTTAGAATTTAATATAATACATTTTATTCTGAAATTTTTAATTAACTAAATGATGTTAAAAAAATCTCCAGTAATGAAATCCGCAACTTTTAAACACACAGAGAGAGCGCCCGAGATGAACAAAAACTATTTCGTTTCATATATAAGACTCCGCATAAAAGTTTTGCCACATTTTAATCGTACAATGAGTGCAATTAAAGCAACTGAAGAACAGTATAAATAAATTCCATAATAGCTATAATAATTTTGTTTCAGTGGATAAGCAGTTATCCAAGCAAAGTAATTATTGGTGGTACTGTGTCGGTGGACACATTCTTCGTAATTAGTGGTACATTATTAACGTACACGTTTTTAACACATGCTCAAAATACAGATCAAGTGAATTGGTTTTTATTTTATTTTCTGCGTTATGTTCGTATCGCAGCACCAACAAGTGTTGGTGTAATTGTATTTGCATGTGCTATACATTTTTTTGGATCAGGCCCATTATGGACAGACACATATTACAACATGCAAATGGCTTGTCAAAAATTTTGGTGGAGTTCATTGTTGTTTATACAGAATTACGTGAATTCAGAATCAATGGTAAGCTCATTTGTTTTGTTTGTAATCGAATGATACAGTAATAAAATTTTAATAAGTACAGTTATTTTTATACGTGTATGGAACATAAAAGTAAGAAAACAAAGTTTTAAAATTATTACGTAAGTTTCAACGTAGCTTACATTTTCTACGATCTAGACGAGCTTTGGTTACGAGTTGTAAATATTCGTATCTAGAGCTATACATTTCAAGTAGATACTGGTACTGTAAACTGTAAACACTATAGTACACAATTTATCAGGGAGATACGTTGAAATTTGTCTAATAAAATAAACTGAGGAATTATATAATATTGTGTGCACATTCGAGTATTTCTAATGCACATAATTTTGCTTATGTATTACATAAAATCAGTCAGCAGAAATTATGCAAAATTTAAGCGCAAAAGGACTTTTATTAAATGAATGATTTTTCTTTAAATTTACTATACACACATACTTTAACTAAAAATTCCCCTTATACTTTCGCTGTTATTCTGTTTGTTTAACAAAACACTGCTCACAACTTACTTTGAAACTTCTTAATAGTGGCTTTGACGTAAAATATATATTAAACCTAAAAAAGTAAAAGCAAATTTTCAGCGGTATATGTTCAGAGAAAACTTTTATTAAAACTGTTCACAAAAGGTATAAAGTATGCAATAATTTTGAATTCATTATTTAGTGGATGGGTATGTATTCTACATAGTTCCTAGTTAATATTACTAGACATAAACTGTCCTGATACTTATCAAGTTTTTAAAAGTTATCTGTGTTTAATTTTTAAAATATTATTCATATTTAAATAGAAAATTTGTGTAGTTTTCAAAATTTCACAACTCATACAACTTTTTTACTTTATTTATTTAAATCATACGTTTCTCAAAATATGCATATTTTATATTATATCATAACTTTCAGGAAAACAATTTTTTTGTCGTAAATTTTGAAAACTAAATTATGTATATCATAGCTAAACAAATGAAGTGTTTGTATTTCATTCTATTTGTCGATCGATAAATTAATTTGACCATTTTCATCATAAGTTGATAGAGAAATAGTACTAATAGTAGTTGAAATACGAAAATTATGAAATTTTGCTTTATACGTGAGTATTATCTAAACAATACTAGATAATTTCAGTGCATTGTGCAAACATGGTACTTGACTTCCAGTATGCTGTTGTTCTACTGTTCTCCAGTTGTCCTATATCCGCTTTGGAAAAGGCCGCAAATTGGCTGTATAAACATAATAGTAATATATGTTATTTCAGTGTGTGTAAGCTTTTATTTTGCATGGATAAACAAATATTCAGGTGGAACGCCAACCACGTAAGTTGAATTTAACATTATTTTTTCTTACCGACAAAAACGACCTACACATTTAAATACAGATAAAATATATCAAAACATATTCATTTTGTATCTTTGATAATATAAACCAAAAAAAAATATATTGCAGAGCCAATTTGCTGGAAACACAATACTTTCAGAAGTATTATATTCAGGCACATACCCGTGCCCCAACCTATATTATAGGCTTAGGATTTGGATATATAATTTTCCGAACGAAAGGAAGGAAAATAAACTTAAATGTAGCAGTAAAAGCGATTGGATGGATTTTAAGCATTGTGTTTATGTTATGTCCAATAATAGGGGAGCATGTTTTTTTAGATGAAAATCACGAATACAATCGATTTGAATCATCATTGTTCTTGGCATGTTCCCGATCCGGATGGGCATTGGGGATCACCTGGATTATATGGTGTTGTATTAATGGTTATGGAGGTAGGTGAATTTTTATATTCATGTAACTGAATACAGATCCGTTTTCCACGCACGAGAATAATTTCAACTTAGTTTCGTATATGAAGTTTTATGAAGGTTGTGTTCGTTTTATAATAAAAATATAAGGCCCCAACTTAAACTATAAAAATAGACGAACTTACGTGTACGGTTTGTATTCTTTAGCATGAAAATATGTCGCGAATATTTACAGGATATGTTCTAATTGTACATATATTTCCAGCTATATTTCACAGTAATACAACTTTGCTGGGAAAAGTTTGCATGCAGGCATTGTTTGTTGTTTTATTTTCCGTATTATACAAACTTACTTGTTTATTTGCTTGTTTTAATATATACTGAAAAATTTATTCCCGTAAACTGAATTAATTTGAAAAATGATTAACTGTGTACCATTTTGAAACAGTAATTTTTTTATCTTTTTTAAATAAAACCCTCAATATTGAACAAAAAATAATCGTCCTTCGACAGTATACATTTATGAGTATCGACAACATTTTCCCAGCAAAAACTTTTTTACGGACAAGTTTTTAAGCTGATTTGAAGACGGTATATAGACGACAAAAAAATCTTTTTTGTACAAAATATAAAAATAGGAAAATTCAAATAATCGTAATATTTATATAACACTTTAAAACGTTATAAGATAAATAAAAACTGAAAGGACATGATACAGAGTTGACACTAGAATGATAAATCGTTTAGGCATTGTTTGATTTTAAAGAATTAATTGAAGAGGAAATATATTATGCTATTAGTAATCACATTTTCATCAATGTTGCCAATATTCCATCAGACAGGTCATTTATTTTTGGTCAAATCTATGTACCAAATCCATTACGTTCCAATAACACGCTTTTTTGTTTTGATTTATTGCCTTTGGGATATGGTAACGCCCAACAGATATAGTACAATCATTTAAGAGTCATAATGAACCTTAAAGCCCATAATAATAGTCACTACAATGTGCTCTAATTTTACTATAAAATTAATAAAGCATTTTACTGTCGATGCATTTGCATATCTCTAAAGAAAATGGAAAAATATATGTAGATTACATATTAAATTATAACGTTGCATGTGTTGATTTAACAATAACAAAATCAGATAATAAATAATTCAATGCGTTATTTTACAATTTTAATGTAGGTACTGCAATTCAAATTTTAGACCTACATATATAATGCGTCATTATGCGTTTGATAAAATGCATGTGGTATGGTATGCATAATATTTATATTATTACTACATACAACCATACCATTACATTATAGGATTGTCCATCACACAATGGAGACAACGGTTTGGAACAGTTCCATATAATTAAAAAGTTCTTTGCGTGGAATGAAAAGCTTTGTAAAATAAATACGAATATGTACTTTTCACCTCACATTCATTTAATTTTTTTTTTTGTTAAAATATCTAATCTGCTGAAATTATGTAATCTGGCTTTGTAATAGTAATAGTTTCTGCCATGAAATAGTACTGTTATTTTTGAAGCTGAAAATATAGTTTATGCCTTATATAATTTAGCACGACTTTCAACAATTTTTTATAAAGTCAATTTCGTTCGTAATCTTCTGGTTGACAGGTGGTATAATGAAGAACTATTACGATTCCTTTTGATATAAATCAAATAGCATATTTCTAGTATGATAAATAATTGCGGCCATTTAGAAAAATATGGCTTTAATTTTTCAGGAATCATCAATACTGTGTTATCACTGCATTTATTCAGAGTGTTGGGTAGAATTGGTTTGGGTATTTTTATTTTTCATATACTTTTTCAATTTTTGAAGGCAGGCGCTTCGAAGACACCAGATTATTTTTCTAATTTTAATGCTGTAAGTTTTTTTTCGTAACAAAATAACTCTACAATAGTAACTTGTTGAAAAATTGCAGATTTATCAATTTTCTGCTGATTTGGTATTTATGATTGTACTAGGATTTGGTTATTCTTTATGTTTCGAATATCCAGTCATTCGTGTACAAAGTTTAATGGCAAAATCACGTAAGTAAATTAATTTTCGTCAATAAAACAAAACATTCTTGTTCCAATTAAGAGAAAACAGATTAAATTTTAACAACCAAGACTGGAAACAAAACTCAAAGCATTCCATTATACTTTTCATTAATGTTATAGAAAAAAAATCATTAAATAAACTTACTTGTGTCGATAAGTTATATTATTTCGACTTCATGCCATTAATGGTTGTGACATAAATTCTAACAACTTACCACAGAAATAATATCCACCTTTATTGGATGAAGTTTTTATTAACGCTTTGGAATTGGAACAAAAAAAACTATAATCAATTTTACATTAACTCTGCTAATTTTTTTTTTCTATAGTAATATATTTAATTTAAGCTTTTCAAATACGTTTTCAAAGTATTTTAAATAATTATTTAATAAATACTTAAATATTGCTTTTGTATTTTCCGAGTACCCTTTATATTTTACAATTAACGTTATCAAGCGAATCTACAGATTATTATTTCTAGTATCAACATTCGCCTTCTATTTATTTCCGGAACAAGTATTTTCACTTTCAAATAATAGCATTTGTAATCGATTTTATTAATTTACATAAAATATGTATAACACTGTTGTTACATTTAAAATCGTTTATTTCTACATGGCAATTATGTTTGATCTTTTCTTTAAAATTTCATCATATTAATGATACAAAATAGATTTATGGCAATATCTTTTTTTGGTAAATATTACAAGAAATTCTTATTTATCACATATGGACAAATTTCTTTATTTCAATAAAATTTTGATAGAAAATTTATTAAATCCAAATTATAGGACTTATAGGTACTGTTTGTACGATTCATCCACATACCTATAAAATATATACCGCTTCAACCTTACTAACATCACATTAAAAACTGGGCCAGTAAAAAGAAATAGAAAACGACGCCATTTTTATGTCTTTAGTGTAAAGTGACCTAAAAGCGATTTTCTATTTGTCATTTTCTGACATACGTTTTCGGTGATGTTTAAATATTTGATAAATATATACGTATTCTTATAGTATGTAAACATATGCCTTTGACAAACTGAATTGGAAAGCTAGAATGGGCTAGTTGCACATTTTTTTTTATTTATTCTTTTAATGCAGACGATATTCATGATTTAGAAAATGTACTTACTTTTTTTCAACGTACAACAGTTTTTTTTAAAAAAAAATGTAAAAACGCAATTTTGACATTTCAATTATTCTCTTATTACATTGTGACGTCAATAAGTAAAAACTTCCGGCGGACCGGAAATGACGGAGTTTGTTTATAACATAACCTCAATTGTAGTTTTCAAACTTTGGTACAATTAAAAAAATAAGATTTATTTAAACTGTTACCTACAAGAATAGTGATAAAACGATGTTTTGTTCTATTGTATAACAAATTGTGATTTCATCTGAAAAAATTGTAAGGAAATCTTGTTTCACTGCCTATGTTTACGCCAGTCAGTAAGATCTTGACAGCGATTTAATTTTCTAGTATTTCGCGCGATTATCACAGATTGGCTGTTGTAGTCGATGTTGATGGCGGTTAAAAATAGTACGTTTGAAATGAATATGATTT
>SSSI01006695.1:0-12830 GCA_004796505.1 Oryzaephilus surinamensis
ATTTAACTAATAACATAATATAATTAATAATTAATAATAACAAATTACATAAATAATAGCTAATTAACATACATCATTAAAAATTGTTATACAAATTATCAACAATTAAATTTCACTTTAATTTTGCTTCTTCAGTATCACCATCTTCACCAACACGTCGTTTTTCCAGCTCAGGTAGTGGTTCCATAAGTATTTCTGTCCATAAGTCCTTTTTTGTTTCTACTCTTACCAAATTGCTCGATTTTGTGAACCAAACATGAATTTCTAAATACCTACCTGAAATAAATGTACAAATTAAGGGATAATAAAGTTTTTACTTAAAAAAAGAAATTTGTTTTTGCTATAAAATTATTTTTATTTCAATTAAAGTTACAATAATTAAGTAAACAATTAATGAGTTCAGTAATGGAATATTAATATGTCTCTAAATTGTTTTCTATGTTACACTTCTTCCATCGTCCTCTATATATTAATTTGTCCTCTATAAATATTAATTTGTATTACATGATTATTAAGTGATTACATCTTCAGCTCTCACTGTACCTGAAATAAACATACTATAAATATAATTTTAAAACTGTTACTGACTTACCTGGAGATTTTGTAAAACCATCGGCAATATCTTCAAATTCTTGAGGGACTGATAGATATTTTATGTAAACATTTCTTTGGATTTACAATGAAATATAAAATTCTATTAATAATCTGCATTATTGTAGGTACAGTATAGACATATTATCAATGATTATTATACTCTATTCAGATACGGAAGAAAAATAGTCCATTATGTCTTTTTTCAAAATAATCCAATAATTGTATACATTTGCCACAATGCTCCACCTTCTAATCTTGCTTTCGACCAATAAAATTGAAAAAATTAAATCACGTGGAAGCTGACCAATCACACATTTTTCTTCCGTTGTTAAATAGACCTTAGGTCCAGTTAGCACTCTAATTTTAAAGGAAAAATTTGTGTAACAAAAAACTTCTCTATATGTTCTGAAACAACTGAAACTTAAGGAAAAGGAACAAAAAAGTACTAAAAAGTACTTTATTTTAACAAAATAAAAACAGGACAATAATGGAACAGTATAATAATTGCAGAACTATATTTTTTATTTAATAAGTGATATAATCAAAACTACAATCTTTTATAAATGCAAAACCTGCGAATTGTGTACCTGTGAACAAGTTATAATTTTTTTGAGTAAAAGTAAAAATTGAAGACGATACTTCTACATATCATTATTTCTCCGAGAATCGATTAAAGTATATAGTGACCAGACCATTTTTAGCATCTAAAAACAAATGATTGAATATATAGAAAAATTGTGTCTCAAAAAAATTACTAATATAGTAACTATTGTGTTTCTTTCAAAGTAACTTACATTTACAAAAAAGAATATATTTATATCAAAAAGTTTCCCTGCCGTTAGTTTACCAGGTTGTTTTAATCTTTCCATAAAAAACAGCATTATTTTTCGTAAACTTGGAGGATAACTAATCCAATCAAGATCATTATAAATACAGTGATATAAAGTTTCAAACTAAAAACATAACTTCAATAAAGTATTATAAATATTGTTAGCAAACTTAGGTACATCTTTTGTTAGGTAGTGCGTGATAATACAAAATATTGCAGGTTCTAGTAGGACGACAAATATGACTACAACCATGCACAATACTTCCAGTTTAGTATTATTCTACAAAAAAAAATTGAAGAAAATTAAATATGCACTGCACTAGCCAACAGCCTAGAAATCTTTGCGATAATTTGAAGATAAATATTTTTCATGGATCAATTATTTCAAATTTCTGTATACTTTATTTTCAACAATAACCCTTTAGTCAATTCTAGCATGTTGTCTGTCTGTCACGAATTTTTAAATTCAATTTAGTTCACTCTTGAAGTTGAAGTACACTATTTGTGTAGCAGATTTATTATAAAGTTTAATTTTGTGAACTATTAAGCCAGGTGCAGCCCAAGTCTTTTCTTTTGGTATAAAGTCTTTATTCTTTTATTTAAAAAAGGACGATGTGTACATTAGTCTTTATTCATTGTCAGACAAACAAACAAACAAATCACTTTGAAATTTTGCCAACAGTTAAAGCAAATTAAATCAATATCTTCATCATGCAGTTCGAAATTTTCAATATTTTTCAAAATCACTACATATATCCTTTTATAACACAATAAATAAAATAATTAAAAAATGAAATGAAATCAAACGACTTTTTAAAGATTATGTTTCTTTGTAGATGATTTTTGACATCTGTATTCTGACTGGTCAGTCTTTAGTCGGAAGTCTGTAAAAGTTGAAGTTGATTCAACAGAATTTCAACTTTTAAAGACTGAAGACCAAAAAGCATGGCATTCTAACCTCAAATACCATGTTCTAACTGAAAAAAAAGGACTAAAGACTTAGATTTCAGACCGTTTGTAGATCGGACTTTTAATGCGTTAAACTTATTAAATAGTACCTATTAACCAATAATTACTTACGAGTGATATTACAAATACCAATGAACAAGGTACACTAACCCCAATGGAATACTGCACTAGTAATACAACATTATAGATGTTCTCAAACATATTTAAAGCCCTTAATTAAAAACACAATATTATAATATCGTTTATGTTTAGAACTATAGTTTCATTATTTCACCTATATATCATTTTAACTTCGTTTATACATTTAACGATTCGTACGCATTTAATAATATTTATAGCTTCATGAGTTTGATTAGTGTTAATATTATAATCCACATGTTTCAGAGCATTTCTAATAACAGCCAATTGACTTCGTAAATGAATCAGTGAATTAAAATGAAAAGTAATAATCACTAAAACAGATACGTGTTTAATAGTGTACAAATAAAACATAAACTGTATTGTGTACAAATCACTGTTAAAGTAATCAAAAAGTAGGAATAAAGTAGGTAAGCCAATCCGTGCCAGTAATATCCGTCCGATACAGAAGTATCAAAAGGAAAATAAATGCCGAACGTGTAATTCCTATATGTAGATATTTTATTTTTCCAGTGGTTATACTTTTGGTAAGTGCCAAAGCTTCCAACCACTGTTAGCAAACAACTACAAACGCCCCCAGCTAAATATAAAAGAAATATTGTACAACATATAAATCTTGTGTACTCCATTTTTTCCTTTAAATATTGTTGAACTTTATTACTGCAATGAAAGCGACATAAGAAAGTCAACATAAAAATTTAAAAAAATTAATACGGCTGTGCTTCGTTGCTTCTAATAAAAATGTTCTTACTTGAATACAATTTTTGAATGGCATCATAAGTATAAAATGTTTTTTTGTTTTTAATTAACAACATATGTGTGAAATTGATTACATCAAAATCATACAAGTCGAAATTAAATGTAGGACGCTGAACAACACTAATATATTTAAAAATTTGTTTTTGGAAAATATGCCATACCATTACACGAGTAAATATGATAAAATGTAGAGCAATTAAACTGTAAGTTAATGTTGCAGTCTTCGAATCAATTTTAAAATTTTTAAAAACCGATATGCTTTCTAGAATTATTAACATTGGGCAATAGAAAATCATGTGTGGAATAAAAATTAATACGTATATGTAAAACCACTTTTGTTCATTTGGCAATAATAATCCAAAAATGGTGAAATATTTTAATTGCCAAGAAAAGTAATCGATCGGTATTTTTTCTTTATATTTCAGATAAATTTTTTTTAAATACATTGTACAATACAATATTTAACGAAGACTGATAATGTCAAGAAGCAATGTCGACACTTTACTTATATTTGATGTAGAGGAATTGCTTTTATTGTGTATATTAAAAATTAATAAATAAAATATCTAGTTTAAAAAAAATACTATCATTTATAAATTCTACAACTAACTAAATTACTACATATAAAAAGAAAGATAATTGATTAATATTGCAAAATTTAGGTTTTTATTGACTTTCACTGTATATACTCGTAATTATATAATAATATATCTAATGATATAATGTGAGTCACTTCTGTGATGACCACAATTTTTACGTTGTAATTTAGTACAAAAAGTCGTACTTACAGTTAGATGTTTCAGCGGTCTTTTGGCTCATTACAAGACAGTTGTTGTGGATTCGACACTCTGGTGGTTCTTGACTTGTAATTAAAATGCGCAATTTGTATTTATTCGATTTATTTTCAAAGTTTAAACATTAGTTACTTATTTTACAATATTCATATACTTTTAACAAAGTCTAAAATCTTCGGCAAGGTTACAGAAGGTAACCTGATACTTTTCGCACATTTCGTTCTTACTTACTCTCTTCTTCTCTCGTAATTAGTCCCACGCGTCATTTTTATAGTACCATTGTACTATCCCACTACTTATCTTTTAGCGTAAGAATTTCGCGAGGATCCTCAGGTTCTCATGCTTTGAGTGTCACCTTGAAAGAATCCGCGCGTGTAGCTCTTGACACGTGCCAGAAATTAGACCTTGTTAACTTGGACAATTTCAGTCCATAACACTTCTGATATAAATGAAATGTGACAAAATATAAGTAGGAATCATCTTAATTTTCCTGGCGTTTAGGAGCAATTGACGGGAGCCACACAGCAATTTTAAAACCAACTATTGAAGAACACAACTTCATTAATCGTAAATGCAATTTAACACAAATGCAAAGAGAATTTAATTTTCGACATTCGTCAGATGCGAAAAGTGTTGCACAGAATTTAGTGTTTCCCATAGCGGTGCTGGGTGATATTGAACAGCATTTAAAGACTGAAAAACATAAAAATGCCGATCGTGCCGCTGCTTCAAGTTCTTCAGTGTTTTAGTCAACTTTATGGGCTACCACAAAGATATTCATAAAAATATATATCGAATTCCTGTTCCTGTCGCTGAAATGACGGACGTTTCACGTTTATTAGTGGCAGCTATGGGTGGTGAAGATGAAAAAGATGATGTAGATGACCTTTCTACTAGTGACAGTGAAACTGAACAGAATGAAACAATAATTGTTCCTTCACAAAATCATACGCAAACAAGTTCAGATGAGGTGCTTTCAAAACGAAGTTGTTAAACAATTTTCAATATTTCAGCATCTCTTTTTGGAAAAATAAAGCGTTTAAAATGGTCCGAAGAAGAAAAGAAAGTTCTTACCTACCAACAGTTTTGGTGATACAGCAAGTGTAGAGAAATTACCTTCGTTAGAAAAATGTCAAGAATTAATATTAAAAAATAGAGTATTGCGGTAAACATAGTAAAGAGAGAGTTACATTAATGGTCGCCGCGAACATGGACGGATCGGAAAAATTGAAGTTGCTATTGATAGGTAAAAGTAATAAACCTCGCTCCTTTACGTTACGTGTTGCCCCTTGAGTATAAAGCAAACTCAAAACCGTAAATGACCGGACAACTTTTTGAGGAATGACTATTGAAATTGGATAAACAGTTCGGAACTAGCGGAAGAAAAATCCTTTTACTGATAGACAATTGCCCGGCACATCCTAAGGATATTCAGCAAAAATTGAATCAAGAATTCCATCCAAAATGTACTATTGGAACCATAAAACACGGTGGCGGGAATATCAAACTTTGGGGCTGTTTTTCATATTCAGTAGTTGGTCCTCTTTACTGGATAAAAGAGAGGATGACTAAGGAAGTTTATATGGATATTTTAGAGTCTATTATGCTTCTTTATGCAGAGGAAAACTTACCACTGAAATGGATCTACCAGCAAGATAATGACGCAAAACATACGGTTAGATTAGTCCAAAAAATTGTTTAAAATAAATTATTCGACATAAAAATACATCCCTGATTTATAAGAAAAAATATAAAAATGTCTTGAGAACCAGTAGCAGGCGTAAAATTCAAATAACACATTTGAAGACTGTTATGGAACATTTAAAAAAGAAACAATTACAATTAGTTTCCACTGATGCGATGACTGTGTTAGAAAGCACTTTCAAAGGAGTTCCTTCAGCAATAATGAAATGGATGTTAATTAAAGCGAGAAGTGGAAGTGGTAAAATATATAAACAAGAAAAACCTCAGGAGCTTAAGAGTTTTGCCATGACCCTTTAGTTCTATAGCAGTAAAGCATATGATTACGTTCGACAAAGTTTTAAGGTAACATACCCAATCTTTGACACAGCACCATTGTTCGACATTAAAAAAGTTTACTCAAGAAATGTAAAGAAGAAATTACTCATTTCTACAAAATACTTGGTGATCTGATGGTGAAGCATAAATTCCCACCCAATAATATTTACAATGCTGACAAACAGGTATTACTACCGTCACAGATCCCAGAAAAGTATTTGCAGAAAAAGGCCAACGAAGAGTAGAAGCAGTTACAAGTGGAGAACGAGGCAAAAATACAACAGTCATGTGTATGTATGGCCAGGCTGGTAGTCAAAGGCTTTCAGCAGAAAGAAGGAATAGATTATCAAGAAACGTATGGTCCTGTGGCGAAATTGACAACATTTAAATTGCTACTAGCTGTTAGTAATCGTCATAAATTCATTCTGCATCAAATGGACGTGAAAACGGCCTTTCTCAATGGTGTTTTACAAGAAGAATTGTACATAAAGGTACCAGAAGGATTGTTGGCAAATAATAATCAAGTTTGTAAATTAGAAAAAGCTATTTATGGGCAGAAACAGGCACCTAAAGCCTAGAACACAAGATTAAATGATTATTTACTAAAAATTGGCTTTGTACGAGCAATGTCAGACAATTGTCTGTATACTAAAGGCGATAATTTAGAAAATGCAATTCTGGTTTTAATATTTGTCGATGACATAATTATTGCAAGCAAAAATTTGAATAAAATAATCGACATTAAAGAAAGTTTCAAGAAAGAATTCGAAATGCAAGATTTTGGTTTGTTAAAATATTTTTTGGGTATTTATATTGAACGAAATATGGAAGAAAAAATTATAAAAATTAACCAAACGCAATATATAAAGAAACTGTTGAAGAAATTTTGCATGGAAGATTGTACACCAAAACCAACGCCAATGGAAACAAGTTTTAAAGTGGATTTAAATTCCAAACCGGTAAATGAAACTATGTATGGTTTTAACTGGATGTTTAATTTACATAAATCAAGGTGCCCGATAAGATATCAGTTATTCAGTAAATATTCTCAACATAAGGCGAATGAAATGTTGTGTAATAATTTGAAGGGAATTTTGAAATACTTGAAATATACAATGAATATGGAACTAGTTTTTAAATCTGAACAGAATTCGAACGTGTTACATGGATTTGTCGATGCTGACTGGGGATCGAATGTAGACGACATTGACAGAAAATCCACTACTGTTTAAAGTATGTGAAGTACTATTTCTTGGTTAACACAAAAACAGCATACCACGGCGCTGTCATCAACTGAAGCAGAGTATTTGGCTTTATCACAAGCAATTTGTGAATGTTTATGGTTAAAAACATTGCTAGAAGAACTTAAAACAACTATTGATGAACCTATCAAAATTTACGAAGACAATAGGAGTTGTATACTGCTGTCATCGGGGCATGGTAATCAAAAAAGAACAAAGCATATCGACATAAAACATCATTTTATTAGAGATTGTGTGGAAAAAAGAATAATTGATGTGGTCTATATTCAAACGGACAAGCAACAGGCCGATATTTTTTCAAAACCGATAACAAAAACACAATTTGAAAAATTAAGAGGCAGTATAGGATTGATTTTTGGTACTGAAGACTGTAAAAATTCAAATGATAATTCTTCTTGCAAATTGAGAAGAGGTGTGCAATTGGCAAGAAGATTGTAAAACTGAATTAGAAGAAGATAAGAGCAAGGGTGTGACAAGTACTGCAGGGCCCGAATTGTGAAACGCCGTTCGAAATGATAGACGACGACGAACGAAGCGAAAGTCGATACCAAATGAGTACCAAACAAGAGAGAAACGAAATGCAATTAAACAGGGATTTATGGACAAATTTGGCTTTCCCGGTTGTGTTGGAGCCATTGATGGTACACACGTGGCTATGTTAAAGCCCAATGAAGAAATCGAGTTCAATTTTTTAAATAGAAAAGGTAACCTGTCTAAGTAATAGTACTTACATTGATTTATTATGTATAAAAATAAGAGTTCCATGCATATAACAAAAAATTGTGGTTGGGGACTCTGGTTATCCCCAGAGTCAAATTCTGATGGTACCGTTTAGAGATCCACAACCTGGAACGTCCAGTTACCGATATAAGGAAGCGCACATAAGGGCGAGAAGTTTTGTTGAAAGATGCATCGGTCTCTTAAAAACCCGATTCCGATGTATAATAAGAGAGACTGTTTTTCGCCGACTTTATTTGCGCTTGCGCATTATTATTTACTCGTTGTCTTGTCACGTTACTGAAGTTGTCGTGATTTGTGAAAGGGACTATAGGTGTCTCGATTTTGCTTGGCTGATGCTGAACGAATTTAGTGTATACTTGGCTATTATCGTTCTACCGGTCAAATATCTCTGTTTAACATGATTATACATCTATATAGGTAAGAGTCAAATTTATTTGCGACGTCCGCCATTTTATTATAAATACATATTGGTTTTTGCTGTATGATTGTGTTGAGATTTGTTGGATTCTGGTAAGTGTATTTTTTTAATATAAACAATAATATCATTTTAAAATTCTATTGTTATTATCTAATAGTGTTAAGGGCCCCACAGATTACGTTCTTTTTCATCGTATCGTATCGCCGCTCCAAAATAGCAAAAAACCGAAGTGTGTGATGAAAAACCGACGTGCGGAATCGTCGGTAAAAATATCTGCCGAAGCTTTTCGAACGACGGCTTGAATCGCGGCGACATAAACCGAAGTGTGTGTGCATTTCGTTTCAAACTGCCGGTTTTAAATACAGTGACGTAGACCAGTAAGTATGTCACTTCAGTAGTTCAGTCTTCGCAAAATGGATCAGAAGCAATTAGAAAAAAAATTGATATTAGAATTCATAGGGCTATATGAACAGCATTCTTGTCTATGGCGTGTTAAATCGTCAGAATATAAAGATAGAATAAAAAAATGAAGCTTTAGATGTGCTTTTAAAAAAATTTAAAGAAATAGGGTAAAACGTACAGTTATTGGCACCCTGACAGTTATTGGCATATTTTTGAATAAATATAAATATTAAACCAAACGAAGATTACAGATATCTGTTTTCTGTAATTTACTGCGACATCTGTGTAGTTTCTTATACAGTTTATAGTTTAATTTCAAATGCCATCTTTTCATGTAGAAGCTTGTTCATAACTTCATAAGCAGTTGCTCATGACTTTCTCAAAATTTTCCATTCAGCCATTAAAAATTAATATTTCATATTCACAAATTATAACAAATGAGGTTATTTTTGTTTTTTTGACTCCTAACTGCTAACAACTGTATGCAATTTAGGTTTAAATTTCTAATATTGGCATTAATGTGCCAATAACGTCGTAAGTCAAATTGACTTCTAAACAGTTATTAGCACTATGCCAATTACTAAATTTATTTATGCTAATTACTATAATTTTTGTAGAAGCAAAATGACAAAGGTTAAAAGCGACCAGAAGTATACTAAAAAATATAACGATTCGGACATAGAAAACGCTTTAAATGCTATTAAAAAAGGAATTCTAAAAAAAAGCATCTGCAACTTTTGGCGTTCCGCGAGCAACCCTACAGTTTAGATTAAGTAATAAATTTGTAAAATCTAAACACGGACCGGCTACTGTTTTAAATGATGCTGAAGAGCAAACTTTAGAGGACTGGATCATAATAAATCATAAAAAAGGTTTTCCTAACAGAAAAGAAGATTTATTATATAGCGTAAAATCTTTTTTGGATCAAAATTCTAGAGCAAATCCATTTAAGGACAATCTGCCTGGTATTGAATGGTATAAAAATTTTTTGAAAAGGCATCTTAGACTTGTAGAACGTCAACCTGAAGGTGTTACTAACACTAGTTCCAAAGTGTCAGAGGAAAATATATACTGTATACTTGACATCAAGAAAGCGTATTTACATTTGAAATTGGATGAAGAAAGCTCAAAAATAGCTGCCATAAGTACTCATAGAGAAACATATCTAGCAAAACGATTATTTTTTGGTTTAAAGACAGCTCCAAATATATTTCATTCGGTAATAGTTGTCAATTGTCAAATACAAGTTATACAATAAGATTATTCCAGAATACACATGTTAAAAGTTTTAGTTATTAATAAATTGTTATTAAACATTTTCCAGTCAATTTAATTAACAATAATAAATACAGAACAATATAAGAAAATGGTTTTCCGACATTGAAACTTATCTCAGAAAGGAAAATTTATTCGATATCTTAAATTTCCCGGATAGAGTCATTAATTCGGATGAAACATGTTTTGAATTATGTCCTAAAAATAAAACTGTAATAGCTGCTCAATACACTCTGCTGGAGAAGCTCGCTTCCATAGATGCTAAAGCAAAGAAGGGAGCACCTTTCTTCGCGAAAATGATGGAACTGGACTCACTCGGGACCAGGTTAGCCATCGACGCGACAAAGACATATATATATAAACTGTGCCTAGAAGCAGCTAGGCAACGAAATAGAAAGGGCACCTTACCAATCACAAGTGGTGCCCGCTCTGCGGTCGAACAACTTACATCCTCCGACCCTGCTGCTTCGTCGTGTACTGCCCCTTCTCCTGAAGCGCACACCTCTAAGGCTAGCTAAGAGAATTTTGTAAACGTTGTAAATGCTTTGGAAGAACTTGGACACGATGAACCAAATGCCAAAACCACAAAACCAAATAATGAAGACAATATTGCAACACATGCGTCAGTTTTTATGCTAGCTGATGTTTCGACAAGATGGAAACAAATGCAGCTTATGAATTTACAGGAAATTCTATTTGTCCAGAACAACTATATGATAGAATTATTGCAATTCTGAAAAGATCATATGATATTGGCCTTACAATTAGGGCAATTGTTTCTGACATGGGACGACCCCAAAATAGAAGTTTGTGGAAACTGTTAAAATAAAATTATTGTTTCTTAAAAAATAGCCAAAAAGGAGGTTTCTTATTGCACTCAGACTGCTAGTAAAACAGTTGCAACGACTATCAATTTAATGGCCCATTCAGGTATCTATAGTTATTTAAATAATAATTTCAATAATCCTATTACATTATACCAATTATACATATTTCAGAAACTTCTGTGGAAATAAATGGCCAAGTTTTATAAATGGAAAAAGAGGCTACGCCGGACACAGCTCTGATTCTGGTTTTGTTTTGATAATCTATTTGATAGTCTTAATTCCAGTGGCAGCTCAATAAAAATTTTAAGACGACCAGTTCATGGAAAATCACCTCACATCGGTTAATTATCAATACTATTGATCTGTTTATGGCTTCAGATAGTGTTTCACGAGATTCTTGCAAACTTCTTGGTCTTGTCTTGTCTTGCACAAGAAATGCAAGACAAGACTGACCATAACTGACCATAATTTCTTGTCTTGCTTTGATAGGCAAGACAAGATTTTGTTTAGCAATATTCTTGTTCTTGCGAAGATGATGCCAAGAATCTTGCAAAAATTCTTGCAAATTTTTATTAAAATAAAAATTAAAAACTATTGATTTTCTTACGGATATTTAATTATAGTAACAGTATAATGCTATAAAATTCTCAATAAGAACATTGTTTAAATCGTAATTATCTACTGCAGTCATTCCACTGTGAATAAGCATCAAGCGAAAATTATATAAAAGTAAATTAAAGAAGGTCTGGTTAAAAACTAAATAAGTCATTCATATTTGTTAGAAGTATTTCATTTCAAAAATAAAAATATAAAATATACATACATATACCAATTTATTATTTTAAAAATTCCACCCAAGAATTTAAACATATTAAACTTCTAATGGAGTCAGAATTCAATTTATTTCTGTGTTATATCTGTTTAATCCATGATTAATCATTTCTTTTCTTTACATTTTATTTTATATTTCATAATTATAGTTTAGTTTTTCGAATATTGTTTATAAATATTTTAATTGTTCTTTAACCTTAATTCTATAACGTATTACCAAATATTACTAAATCATTTATTACTTAATTAGAACAATAACTTGTAAGTTGAAGTATCAGCAATTGTATTCCAGTGAATACCAAATTTTTATTGATAATTTTATTAATGTGTTATAACAAGTTCTCATGTTAATTTAAACATGTTTAGAACCACTTATTTTGTTAATTAGTTTTAGTCTATATATTTTATGATTTACTAAAATATAATTTAGTATTGTATTGTCAATCAAGGCGTTACTTTATTCCAACCCTAATATCCCCATACGTAAACATGGGGTTGAAAAGCATGCGACGGTGTGACTCGTGGTTCAGGTAGTTGCCCCATCAGCTGTTGTGCTGTCTGTGCTTTATGACGAATACATACAACACATTTGTTAATTATGTTTTTAATTGTTTTCTTTCCGTTGATGACCCAGTATTTTCTGCGAACGTATGCAAGCGTTTGTTGATTCCCTCCGTGCAAGGTTATACGATGTGCTTCTTTTACAATTAACGTTGAAAGATGACTTCTCGAAGATAAAATAATTGGATGTTTTTCATTGTAACTCAGTAAGGAGTTCTGTAATCGTCCACCTACCCTCAATATCCCGTCACTACCTATGAAGGGGTAGAGATTTCTGAGTTTGTCCTGATTGGTTAATGATTTCTTTTCAACAAGCAATCGAATCTGCGTGCTGAACGTTTTTTCTTGATCCATTATGATTATTTTCATCATAGCTGCATCCAATTCTGCCACTGTAAGTGCTCCTAATCG
>SSSI01006711.1:0-25336 GCA_004796505.1 Oryzaephilus surinamensis
ATGAATAATGTTACGTAATTGTTGATGTTTTATATAACATGTGTAGAACTGTAAACGAAGTTTTAGTATTTTATGAAATGTAATACGAATTGTTTTACATTGTTGATATAATCATTATTTACCTACAACTGTTTAAACTGTTTTACATAATACTGGTGGAAATGCGAATATTGCAGCAGGATGAAAAAGTATTATTGGTATTTATAAGTAATGCGTTTGTTATATTTCAGTTGCAGCATATTTCATTTCAAAATAAAAGACAATGATGAGTAAATGGAAAAATCAGTAGGTGGTTTCTCGATCAAAGATTACTGGTGAGATAATAATGGAATCGTACATAAATACAAAAATATCATTTTAAATTATACAAAAGCATTTAAAGTAATGAATATCGATCGATTGCAATGTAAATGAATTTCTATTTATATATGTATAAATTTTTCCTGCACCATCAAACAAAGGTTGAACAGACTATCTAATAAATATTTTATTTGAACTGTCTGGAATAATACAGAGAAGAATTTATTTTTATAAAATGCTAAATGTTGAAAAAGTTGTGCATTTTCCAGAAGTAAATTAAGTAGGATTTATTTTTGTATAAATAAAAATCGAAAAATGGTTACCTAACGTACATGCACAATCATGTTTCTAATTAAAAAAGCAGTTACAATTGGCCATACCAGTAACATAAATACTTTAGTTATAGGATGTGGTTTTGTCTTGAAATTTAATTAAAGAAACGCCAAAAGCAGTTAGTGGTCAAACGAGCAAACAAGAAGCAAATAAGTTTTCTACGGATTACAGGGTACAATGTTTATTTTGTTCGACCTAAATTTAACTTAATTCCTTATTAATCCAAGACAAAAATTGCTATTTTCACACGTGTAAATTTTTCCAATAAAACATCCGATTTCGTTTTATAAATCAAGATTGATTCAAATATACGCGAGAAAAATGATTGCCATTTTATGGAAGAATGTTTACCAATTTATAATCTCCGTTCAGCAAACGTAATCTCACAAAATGTACAAATGACAGAAGAATAGAAGTATTTTACAAATTTTTGCGGTGCGTGCAAGCACATTATTGCAAAATGAAATTGAGACCGTTCTGATGTGATCGGAATTCGAAGGAACGCTTTCTATAGTTTGTCCACAGGAGGTAAACGAAACGAAAAGAACATTTTCGATTCGGTGGATGTGAATGAGCTTTACAAAGTGAACGAAGGTCCACGAAACCATTTTTAAATGGTTTATTTTCCACTAGACAAGCGAAAATTTCAGGTAAATGTGCAAAGAAAATACCTATACTGCTCAATAACAATACAGAGCACGTATAGTATTTTTTATTAGAGAATTGTAAAATTCTGTTTATCACACTGTTGATAAATGTATCAATTTGAAATGAAAATGTTATCGTAGATGTACACGAAACTAGTTTAGAAGCACACAAGAATGATTTAATGTAAATGTTTTATCAAAAAATCCAACAAACTAATTCACATTAAAATTACATTAAGAAATTATTAGTGGAACTTTTCGCATCAACAAGTATGTTTAATTAATATTAAATTTATTGTTAACTACAATTAAATCCTAATAATTACACAAAAAAGTGTCTAAAGAAACCCTAAACCTGCATATATCAGGGGATTTCCATTGAAAGGAAAAGCACTCGAATTAATACTTAGGGGGTTTCACTTAATCTGATCAAGTCACACTGATTCACGTACGTAAAGTCTGCGTGCTGGTATAATTTTGATAGTTTCGTTTATAAAATTGTAATTTACAGTCACGACAGCGTATTTTCCGCAATAAAACTCTATGTTATAAACATCACATTGATAGGCAGTTCAGATTAACATTTAAACCACAACTGAAAAAACAACCTAAGCTATATAATATACAATATAAAGTGATCACATTGTTTAAAAATATGTGACATTTTTATTGCATACATAAAATTATGCATTTAAGGGGCTGCTTATGCAGTAATAAAATCCAAACTGAAAAACTATATCACATAATAATCCGTTTTAAATCTGTAAATGAATCTAAGTATTATTATTTTAGTATGTTAAATAAAAATAAAATTTTGACGATACAAATTAATAGAAGAAAAAATCGTTTCATTCCCTGCGGCTGTCTATAAATTAATGCATGAAATGCGTTTTAAATGCTATATCCACATACAATACAAATTCCCATAGAATAAATTTGAAAAATAAACTAATCAATTACCGATTATCTGCATTCAGTGTCAATATAATACAATTTGTGCGTATATAACTTGTTATAAGAGTGGTATAGCATATAGCATCATATTTATTATCTTCTCCAATATTAGTTTACATCTGACATGCCATGCACATTTGTAATGCAAACCCAATAATGAGAAATAAATTAGTTCAATTTGTTCACGTATAAATCAAATTACAAACAGCGTGAGCTGTATATCACCAAAATTCACCATAAATATCGGTGAGCTACAAGCGGTTTTAGAAGGGTTGTAACGACATATACATATATGCATAATCTGCAAACAGAAAATGGTATAGAAAAGAGAGAATTTTGTTGTGGGTTGTATTATATGTAAACTTGTATCGTGAAATATACGTATACAAGTGGAACTGTGTGGTAGGAGGTCCATTTATTTCAATCCTTTCATTTGCAGACCTGATACAAGTAAGTATAACTTTCATATATATATTAGTATTATAAAATACGATTTCTATTAGGGCTACCAATATTGCAACTTATTCGTTTTGTAATAGCACAAAGAACAGTTTAAAATTGAGTTGTGTATTTGGGGTGGTTTGGTTTGATGATTTTTATGCTCCTTTTCTCATTTTCCTCTTTCATTTCTCCATTACATTGGGGCGTATAGGAAAATATTCTACGACTATATACATATGCATGTTTGTTCTCTTGTGTATTGTGTTATAATTATTTTAATTAACATTATTATTGTGGCAGCGTAATTAATTAGAAAACTTTTAATTGATAATTTCAGACGTTGTTTTATGAAAATGTTAGAGTTCAAAATATGACATATTCTGCTAGTAGCTTAAATTACAATTAAATTCAAATATATATACATACATATATATATATTTGGTGTTGTTTGTGAATATGTGAAATCAACATGTATACAATTAATGTTTCACATAAATTGACCAAACCAAGAAACAAAATGTTAATACTTATAACGCAAAAACAACTGTATTTAATGTTTACTATTCATGAAAATGTTGAAAATAAAATATATGCTCCTGCATAATAGGTAATTTACACCCATAATTTTAATTAAAATTAACAGTGTTGTAATAATGTTCTCGTATTCGTTTTATGTTAAATAGTGTGACATTATCATTTTCAATAGTTTTAACTTTTACCTAGTAATAAATATTTACTTGATTATTTCAAATTAATGTACAGGGGGATAATTATAGTTTATAATATGTGAGTGTAGGCTGAAGATAAGATTGAAATTGGAAGGATAATTATATCAACATGCAATTCTTCCCTATTATATTTCATAATTAGAGCAAAGTTATTTACAAACATCCGAATGCATGTTTTTGAATATCTCCCTAATAATAATATTTGGTGCTGAATAATAATTTTATTCTGTCATCTCTCTTTTCGGTGAACCATAAAGTGGATTAGAATATTAGTAAATTTATCGTGTTCAAATTGTGAGTTTAAGGCAATATCGAATTATTTCGTATATCCGGTTTTCATAATATTGTTCTCGTCATATTGAATAATTTATTACATGCAGCTTTCGTATATCATAGAAAAATTTGTATTATTCCTTTTACGCACCTGATAAAATATTTGTATCTAGATTTAACTATGAAGTTTCTTTATGTAAGTATAATAAATGCAACAGTCTTATTTATTTATAATATTTTCAGAATTACAGTTAAGAATTTATTTTGTGCGTCATAATCAGGATTAATCTAAACTTGAGGTATTGCATGCTAAGTGGTAAAAAACATGAAAACTCAAGAAATTTGAAAGCAAATAGTATATGCTTACATACCAATAAAACCACCTACACATATAATTGCCCTAATTCATTATAGTAAACACAGTCTTCTCAAAACAAAAAAAATCTGGACTAAAGCACGCAATTTTCTGGTTATGATTTGAATGAAATTTGCTGGTGAATTTATTTCAAGTCATAACAACCCGATATTCTCGTAAACTCAGTTATTACTGTAGTACAACATATCATTAAAGATCTTGAAAACATCTAAGTATTATTTCACGTAGAATTGTTGAAATTGTCGAGTTATATACTCGTATTGTTAATAAAGTTTTATCTAATTACGTGCGTTAACACATTTCGCCAAACAAATATGTTTGTAACGTAAATAGTTAGTTTTCAATTCCAAATAATAATAATAATGAATTTTACAAAGCGAATTAAATGGAGGTATAAATTTGAGAAATGTAAAGTTCTACAATGCACTTCAATTCAGTAACTGTACTGAATACAACTTTCAATATAATGTTAAAGTAGAATATGTGAAACTAATACTACACACACTGTAAATCCGAAACTGTGTAATAATGTAGAACGAAATAAAAATGCAACATCGTTTTATGGAACATCCTGTAAAATATACAACATTATGTCGTTAAGTTCGATAAATCCTTAATATGAGTTTTATTTTTGCCTCATGTTTGGGATTTCAACGACTATATAGGTATATAATACCTATATCACTCTAAAGAAGTGGTCGAGTGTTGTGTGTACTTTATGTAAAATGGATTCGGTGAAAATAGCTTCGGTAGGATAATTTTTTTGTGGAAATGTGTTCGTAATCCGTCATATTATATAGAATAAAGTGTGAGTGAGGAGCTCTGATTGTACGTGTGTATGTTGTGAGAAGAGTGCTGTCATCGAGAATTGTGTCAGTGTCAGTTACTTGTATGCTCTTTCGACTTGCTTTGTACAAAATTTAATCTTGTATAGTCTTACTTGAAAAATACATTATATATGGGATATAAATAGATGTATGTATATTGTAAATGTAGCATAGTTTTATGCAAGAAAAGGTTTTACAGACTCCTGAAACATGAGAATAAAGCATGTGTTTTATTTTGCTCCTGGAAACGTCTTCATATTTAACAAAATTTATCTTACTTAATAAATAAACAACATTACTTTTGCAGTTCATATTTATTAAAACTGCCTTTGTTAAACAAAACTTTTATTATTCAATGAAAATTCAATTATAATTTGTATACTTTGATAAAAAGCTCATGGAGCTGGAACAATATAAGTATTATACGGAAAATATTTTATAAATGTCCTTTAAAAAGAAATCAAAATTTATGTAAACATATACCAATAAGTTTTTACTATTTAAACGAAGAGACAAAGTTTCACTGTTCCATTTTAAATGCAAACTACACAAAGAAAATCCAAGAAAACTTATATGGATTTGGGAATACACAGAACAACTGTGCTCTAGTGAAGATATAAAATGAATTCCTTACCTGCTTCAACCACCATTGAAGCTTAATGACACATTTAGAGACTGCGTCACCCTACGATTCCCTGGGCATAACGTAGATGAAAAAAGAAAAACATCAAACGAAAAAACTAAACTGTATAAGGTACTTTGCGCTCAGGTAAGTAGAGCCATTGAAAAAGTTACAATCCACAATTGTATCTAAATCCAGTCAATTACCTAATAAAAATCGACTGATTCTCTGTATAAGCAAATGTTGAGAGAAAGAGTTTATTCGAAAACGTGGCAGCTGAACTTGTGTCTATAATTTAAGCTCAAAAACAAGGAAATGTGCTTACAGGCATCTTATTTTTAGCTTTACATCACATCATGCAGAGAATTCAAATAATATTATCAATTGTTTACACGTCTTCGTCGTTGTACGAAAAAAATGTGTGGCAAATCGTTTTCACAATGGCCTAATTTCGTTGGATAGCACAGTGACCAAAGTGTATTTATCAATATCTTACTTGGGTCGGTTGAATGTAACAAAGTTTGGAAATTATTTGAAATAGAGAGCAATTAAATGAGGTAACATTTGTGCTTCTTGTGTATACCGCAAACTATAATAACCCTTATTATTTATGGCTTCTATATAATTACTAACTTAAATTTATATCTAAATCATGCATATTAGGTTTTCTGGGCCTAAACTGTACAATTTACCTGGCTAAAAGGTCTGCACATTTACTGACCACTTCTGTGTCCATAACAACGTCTATATTAAAGGAGTACTCATTGTTAAATTTCCTTGTTTACTTACAAAGTAATTCAATAATACATTCGATATAAATTTTGATACATCAGTGTTACAGTTTTTCTCACAATATCAATAATATAGTTGCAATTTTGACTATTTAAAGAGCTTAATGGACTTACGAGTAGTATAGATTAAAAGTAACATTTAACGGATATTCAATTTATTAACATATTTATTTATTTAGATGGTAAGCTTTGGTTAATTTACAAAAGAACAATAAAACTAAATATTAAATGCTTAATTAACACAATGAAAAATAATTATTAAATGGAATTTGTCGTAATACTTCTTCGTTGATGCGTTTTAATATAAATTAAATAAATGTTTAGTTATCAATAAATTTTTTATAAGGCACTGTTGCGCAACACCTGTTTAACTGAACGCGTCCCCTATAAAACTAAAATATAATAAAAAATAACAATATAGGAATATATAACTCCACAACTTGTTGTTTTAAAATCTGAGATAAAGAAAAAGGGTCGTCTGCGAAAGAACAATACTGCAACCTCTTTAAATATTATAATTTAATACTGCTAGGATTATTGGAGTTAACTATTATAGTTAGGCTATAGCTCCATATTATTGTGAGCAGGACTATATAATTTTAAATTTGTTCGATCCATTTCAGTGATAGCAAAATCTCATTTGTAAAAATATAGCGTGATATTTTATTTTGTTGTATACAAAGTTATCCTTTTATTATGCTCTTATATTTGAAAACTTGAGTCTCTATGCATAGAAACCCATTAGCACTTTAGCTACCCTTTATTATTCCACAAATATTAATAAATTTTTTCGTAAGTGAAACATATTGTTGACACAACGAAAACTAGGTATACAAATAAACTGACTTCAAGAATGTACTTAATATAAGGACAATTCAGTACAGACGTAGGTATAACAACTATATGTTAATATATGGTAGAAGTTCGCGAATATACTTGAAAATACCAAAAATGTTGTGTAATTTCCATCAAAAAGATATTGAAAACCAAAATGTATTACACTTAAATCCAGACGATAATGAAAAATGTTCAAGTCAATAACTTTCTTTATTGCAGTGTACATATACTCAGTTTGTTTGTAAGGTTGTGAGAAAGTCAAATTTAATATGTTGACAAAAATCACAAAAAAAAAGCTTGATTGTAATGTTCTTCAATATATATATTGTGTTCAATTTTTGTTCGAAATAAAATAGTGAATTTTATTAAATCATGTAGCGTTTATTGTTGGTTTTGATGTTATAGCATATTACTTTTCCAAGAATGAAAAACTTTATATATATAGAATCAGATTTCTTAATATATAAGTTGTGGAATTGGATTTTGTAAAGCTGAATACATTCTATTACCTCTTTTTATTATTAATCTAAGTTCTTGTCTTTTAAGGGGAAAATCGTAAATTTCAAGTGCAGTGAAACTCTCTAAGCATAACTTTGTTTCAAATTACAGTTATTGAAAAGAGCTTTTTTATATATTTTACATTTAACTTTTGCATTCAATACACATTCCTCCGGTTATAAATGCTGAATTGTTGTGATATGAAAACATCTACAATATAGATTGAAAGAAAGTTTCGGGAACAATTGAAAAATAAAATATGTACCTAAAACTCGTATAAATTTCTAGGAATAATACGGAGAAAGATAATTATATTTTCAATGAAAAGGAAATTAAATTTCGCGCTCTATCAAATGTATTTGCAACTACATATTTATAATAGGTCTGTTCGGACAAAGCTGTTTATCGTTTACAAACGATACGACTCATGCGCATTGGAAAAAAACCGTTCGGTCTGACTTTCTAATGTATATTAAAACGCATCTGAGCAGTACGGAGCTGACGACCTATCCATTGGATAGTCCACTAACGGCTTGTCCGAACAGACCTAATAATATAAGCATTCTATTCATTATCAAACTTCAACTTTTTCAAACTAAGATTCAGATGAATGTTGAGTAAAAATCGATTCTCTATAATAATTGTAATCTAATAATTATAATTTATTGCGAAGAAAAGCCCCGTGGGGAAATAATAAGCAATAACAATAGTAGCACAAATAGAGATGTTTACTACTATTCCATTTTTATATAAATATATACTTGTAGTCATTAGAGTTCATCGTTAAATTGCCATTGCTATAGTGCTTAGACCACAAAGCTCTATCTTTTCTTTGTGTTTCTACCCTATTAGAACTCTTTTATTGTTCTATTCATGAAAGTGCGTTAACAAGTTTTGGTGGTAAAATCTTGATTATATTGACTAAGTTTTATTCAAAACTGTAGTAATAATAACCCGATAACCCCAGTCTTACATTAAAATGTCTAATTTTAATATCTCTATACACCAATTCCATTATGTGTATAAAATAAGGACTAACTGAAGAAAACAAAATATAATTAAAAGGGAAATAAACAAGCTTGCAGCTAAAAAAGATTAATATGTAAAACTGTATTGTTATTATGAAAACATTAAATTCTGTTCTAAATTAGAGGAAACATTAACAATATTAATGAAAAAAAAAAAGAGTCGGGAATAATATTTTATTGTAAACATGTCTATTTCATATACAAGAATATTTTTTCATTTTCAACACACAAAAAAAATGTTTTATTTTGTAAACAAACGAAATAGTGTTGAACACCAACCCCGTATAAAATATTTATTTCCTATCTCGGGATTTATCCCCGATTTGGTGAGTGGCATGCAATGCGCGTGAGCACCCAACGAACCCACGACCAACATAGCGGGTCACATGACGAACCGACGCAGTATGGCAGCAACACAACCAATTCACCAAAAACCAGTTTTGCTTGAAACTAGAATATTTAGTGTTGGTTAATCTGTTGTAGGGTGCACATGCATATCCCACACCCCAACAATATGTAGTGTACACTTACGATTATGCATTTATGGACAATGTTATTGTACTAGTTTCGTTTAATAGAAAATGTGAATCGTTCTAACAGTTATCGCATTATTGACATAAAGCAAGAGATCCGGGTTTGTGCGGCCCAGCTGTGTTTATAACGTGGCCCGTTTTCATTCTGCACATACACAAAACTGTGCTCTCCTACTATATATACTACTACACTCCTCTCTTCAAAAGGAAGCGCGAAGAAGCGTTGTATTATTTGACTATACAAATTCCTCCCGTCGTATAAAATTCAAGTTTACAATACAGTAAAAAGCATGTTGACTGATTAGTTTTTTTTTGTTGCAATTTTTATTTTCTCTGGTACCAGCAAAGTGAGAGGGAGAAAGACGACGACGAAATACGACAACTTCACAAACACAGACACATACATCTGTAGAAACTCATCTTAAATAAAAGATACCTATGTTTTGATAGGGAGTGTCTTATAGATTTACAACATCTTTGAGTTGCGAGTCTAGATCTAGAGTGACTTAACTGTTGAAACTGTGTCAATATGGCACTAAATCACGCACTCTGTGCTATTGTGGTAATTACATGCATTATATGTTATTACAACAGTTGTTACTGTGGATTTGTCTTCGACGACATTAGTGCTATTAAGGAAAACCGTGATCTCCGACCACATTCACCATTAATTAATATATTTTTTAATGATTTCTGGGGAACACCAATGTACAAGGTAAATAAAAAATTATTTACTGCTTGAAGCAAATTGTACAATACAAACACACATATGTAGGTATATCTCAAAATTTTGAATCGATTTTGTCAAAATACCGCCATAGACAACATGTACATGTTATTCGTGTTGTTGGCATTAGGAATATAATATATTGCCTAAAGTGATTGTATTAACAGGGGGCGATACATCTTGGTATTGTCATGCAATAGACAGAAGACAGGAAGCACAGCTAAATCTAATAAATGAATATCAAAATTTCCGTTCTCCAATGAACGTAAACAAAATTTATATGTATAAAAGTCAAATAGGGTTTCAACCCTCCTATGCTCCACTTTAGGATTCCTTTACACGCCAATATTTAGATTTAAATAGGTAGCACACAAACAAGTCCATGAAAAATGAGCTGTGTTCCACCCCCTATCATTTAAAATATACTGCAGCCCTTAATATTGTGTATAGTTGATTGTTATGCATCATGAAAAGTTACTATACGATACTACTGACCCAATTTTATGGTACCCGCAAAAGATATAGAACTTAGTGTAGATATTCCCAGCTTGATGAATTTCTTGAAAATTTTATGGTAATTTTATCCAGTTAACAAAATCTAAAGTGTGTTAAGGACGCATCTGCGAGATTCTCATAAGTTTATAATGAAGATCTGAATCTGTAACAAGTGCAAAAACCTATCACAAAAGGACCACTGAAAAGTGAAAAATCGTCTTATAACTTAAATTTATATTCGATTATATATTACTCGTACTATAAACGTCTATGAAGAATTAATTTCCATGCTTAGAATGTTGTGTATTAAAATCATCGTTATAAATGAATTTACGCAGCACATGCTGGAATAAATGCAATCATGTGAATAAATAACAAAAACGAAAGAATAAAGCCCACTTTAGGAAAAAAAACCATCAGAATGACAATTTAGATAGAAATCTACGAGAATGTGATTTTGATTTATGAGTATACAATTCCTGTTGGAATAAATAAAAACTAAATCGAGCTTTATCTAAACTTCCGAAATAATATAAAAGAATACGTATACTAATTTAAGTTAGGGAAGATTGCTCAACAATTTTCAAATAGATGTAAGAAGGTTAAATCAAAGAATTTTGTAAGCTATATTCACACTTGACGAATTCCTAAAATACTATGGTAATTTTATTTAATTAGTTTGGTAGTATGAAATTGTCGAGTGAAATTTGAAGGATTTTCTTTTATTAATAATATAAATCTTGCTCAAAGGGCGAGAATACTTTGATGATTATCTACTGATCAAAAATGGGTTGGAAAAACATTATTTATGATGTCAAATAATTATTTTATTCGAAATGACGATTTAAGAGAGCTTTGGAACTAATTAACAAGTTTAAAAAAAGAAAATTGCTACATCGTTAATACTTAATGCTATCTATCACATTAAGGTTTCACATGAAATATACTTAGGACATCAAAAACATAATTTCTTTCCAATATGTATTGATTGGTTTTGCTAGCATAATAGATTCTGAACGAAACACATTGTTGATAGTTAATGATGTACTCATATAAATAATAATACGTGCATAATACGATGTACATTAACCACCTTAATAGTACTCATTTAAAAAAGTGGCTTGATTGAAATGAGCCGTTTATTATTATAATAATTCTATACAATTTTTGGCATCTAAATATTGATGTTATTACACTAACTTTACTAAAACTCATAATTTTTTTATTGCTGTACAAAACAAAGTTTTAATCTCAAATATATGAAAGGGCGAAAAAGGAAGGAACAAAAATTATTTTGTTCGATCGATGTACAAAGTCATTTAATCTTCTTTTAATCTGTAACAATAATTCTCATTGATGCGGAAAATTTATATCGATACGAAAGTGTAACAACACTGTAATCCAAAATAAATTCAATTACCTCCGTTACGTTACTATATAGGTATATACAACCATGTGTAGAAAACGTGAAAATAACAATAAAATCGAATATTGTTAAATTAAAAAGTACCCAACACGCGGCAACAAGTAGTCGACTGCTGGCAGAAGTCGGTTGTTTTGAAATGGATTTAATGATTTAATATTTAATGACTATACTTACTGGTTGGTGATTCGTCAGAAGACGTAAAGGAATATGTTGAGAAAGACAAAGACATACGTTACTTTTAAGATGATCGTGGTCTTCGATTAATGTTTTATTAAACGTAATTTTGTTTGTTAGAAATACTATAATTTCAATAAACATTTTTATTATTGCCATACGAAAATAATCTCGGTCGCATGTCTTCTTGTTCTAAGTATTTAATACAAATTTTATGAGCATGCTTTGATTTCCGTTCACTTTAAACTGGTAGAAGACGTTTCTACTTTCTAGGATTTAAGTATGTGAACTCCTAGTAAATAGAATATACTTGTCATTGAAAACCTCTTATTGCATGGAACATGCAATGAATTGAATGCACAATTTAATCAAATCGTTATGCATGGAAAATATAAGATGGCATATCGAAAAGTAAATACCAACATATTATGCAAACATAAGCTAATTCAAAAAAACTGAAAAGCATGAACGATATATGCACAGAGCCACGAAAACTAGTTTCGGTTTAGAAAATATTGTTGACATTACGAACCAATATACCAATGTTTGGTTAACAGAAGGTCCAATGTGCAGATGGATTATGTTTCGGATATCAAATTTCAATAGTAATCAACCAAAACTAGTAATGCGTGTTTACTAGATCCTATACATGTTGGATGTTGGTATTCCCACAAATACTCAAACCGAATATGCATTGTTTCAGAGCCAAATATACCTATATTGGATTTTTCTGTAAAATCCAATTATTATTAGTCTTTAAGGATCTTAAAAACATTACATTGTGAAACAATGTCACTGCGGTAATGCTTTTAATATTAAAAATGTTTTAGATATTACATAACCACCTGTCCAAAACATGCAAACACGAAAATAGAAAACGAAATAAATTATTAGATTAAGCGTCGAGTCAACACACTGCTTTCCCCATAGTTTCGACAAAGCTTTAGCACAAAGGCTACTTTATTTCATAAAATGTTGTAAATAATGTACTTTATGAACGTGGAGTATTGTGCAATACACACAAAAAAGGAACGAAACAAGACAATGTGTTATCTAAGAGGAGGGTTATACATTTTTTATTTTTAAATGGCTATTATTTATACGTACTGTTATTGTGACGAGTATTAACTATAAAAATACGATATATTTAGTATCTGTATATTTTTGTTCGTTGCTTTTAATCAAAATGTTTTTCCCTGAAAAGGTATTTTTCTTTAAGACGTTTTCTAAATCCATCCCAGCTCGATCTGTTAAACAGACAAATAAAAGTGCTTTTCTTAAAAAACTTTCACACAGAATCTATTAATATTTTTTCCTCTTAAAATATAGACCTTCCTGTGTATGCTTACATACATATAAAAAGATGCAAGTTACCTATATCATTTTTCTAAAAACTTTTTGAATTATAGAAAGTTTCACTTCAAACAAACTACTATTTTCGTTTTATAGGGGGAAAGTTTTAATTCTTTTGCAGTTGAATATATGTACCTATAAGGAAAAAACTTTTCTAGTTTGGATAGATATTTATGTGGGTTATTGAATGTAATGGTATGAATATGATTTAAATTGAACTGAACCCATAGAGTGACTTCAAAATTTATCTCTAACGTTATATATGACATAGATTTGTTTGAAGAATTGATGAGCTGTGATGAATATTTGTCTTTTGATCAGTCAAATTGGGTCAAATATTGGATTTACATTGCAAAGATCAATATATTCAATTGAGCTTACTTTATACCTTCTAAAGCAATTAAGCTTCTACAAACACCAGATGTCTTATTTCACATATAATACATTAAACATCTACATTTTTTTTGATGGAAAATCAGTACCTACGGTATTGAAAAATCTCATAAATTTTATAGTCGATTTGTGTTTCATGTATATGTACTTAAAAGGTTATATGCTTTAATGTTGCCCCATATTGGATTATAAATATTAGATTTTACGAGTTGATATGGTGGTTTAACTAACCGTTTTCTTATTCCTATAAATGGGCTCAAGCTAGTTATCAATAAAAGAGTATGCAAAAAGGATGGCATCTCATTTTATACGCTCCAAATAATATTACTTCATCAAATACAATAAGAAAAATGTCCTTTCATCTATTTTTTTCGTTTTATGAATATTAAACTACATCATTCATTAATAATATCGTTGGAGTTAAAGACTTTTCCCATAAGACCACAATATAATTTACTGTTACATATTTTATAAATTCAATCTGTCATCTATGAAATAAAATTTAACCTTACCAAAATATTAAACATATCTACTTTTGGCACGGTATCATTATAAAAAAAAGCAACTGATAGGAAATTGGAGTATGCGGATATGCCATCTTTTTTTTTGTTGTTGAATGAATACAAAGTTAAGAACCCGCATAACGATTTTTCAATTGAACACACTGTAAAACTAATTATGGGAATACGTACAACAAAATGGGTCTGTTTTTTCCCTCGATTTTAATTACTGAAATTACGTTTGATACTGCATTAAAGAAGTATCATCGCAATGACGACTTACACGCAGAGGGAATTTAATTAAAAAGTCGTGTAAGTTGACTGTTGGGAACTTAGTTTGTCAAGAATAATGAATAGCAAAGGAAACTCGTTAAAAATAATAGAATACTGTATTATTCCAGTTTTAAGTATATCCATTAATTTATGTAGGCTTCCAACCACACATGGACGCAAAAATGCGCACAGTCTTGACGTATATTATAGTTGAAACGAAGCTTTAGTCACTAAACTAATTTTTAACACTACCCAGAAGAAAATTTAGCGCTTGTTTGATATTACTTTACCGGATCGATTTCACTATAAAAGCATGCTGCTAAGTCTTTTTTACAATGTTGGAGAAATGTTGTGGCAGTGACGTAAGTAAGGTATTTTTTGCTGGATAAAAAGGTGTTTTCAAGAAGAAAAGCATACTATAATTATGCGCTTTAATAGAGTCTGCTGTAAATAGACTATTGCCTCATTTCATTTAAAGTTTACTCTACGCCAACACTCATTATACAAGTAGGTACGAGTATATGAATTCTCACAAAGGTGAAAAATGAGAAGTTCTCAGATGCCGTTTAATTTAAAGTAAAAAAATCGAGCGTTAAATCAATCCTGAGTATTTTAAGTAAAAAAAACTCTTGTAAATTGGCTCATGTATTTCAACTATTAACAATTTAAACTTTTTTCCATTTAGTTTGCTATATTTATACAAAATAATACGAGTATACCTATATGTCGTCGTTTTTTGTAGTAACACTCGATATAAATATAATCAGTACTAAAAAAGTTTTATTGTAAAGTGTTTTTCATTACTTAGGCCTGTTTGGCTTTTATATGTCAATAAAATTCTATTATGTGGTTGTAATTTCTTTTATATTAGTAAATAGTGGCCAATATAAACGAATATATAGGATATAGTTTTATAAGCTATAAAATTTTAGGCAATATAAAAGTACGTATATGTATATTATAAAAAGAAACACGTTTTTTTAATATGTAAATCAATAATTATAACTATAAGTATTTAAAATTTAAACATATTTAATCTTGATATATTAGATGCTTAGAGCTTTTCTTCGCTCTGTATATTTTTTTTATTAAATTCGGTTGCATGCAAAAAATACGTTTACATTTTAAAATGTTAAAATCATAACAATATTTCTGAAAACCTTTTGCAGGAATTTAATATGTCATGCATGCATATAATGCAAAAATTTTATAAGTCCATTTTTTCAAGCGTTCATAAGTGAATTTTCATTCAATATTACCTACCTATATCTATTCATCGCGTTAAATAAACGTTTATCTGCTTATTTACATTTATGTTAAAATAACTAAGTTATGTGCATAATAAATCTTGTAAACATAATATATTACATATAATATACAAAATTGTGTGAACAATATGTGTAATATTACAAGTGTATTGAAAAAGAAAGTATTTTTAAGGGAATAATTAATGTAACAGGAGTGAATATTTAAAAAGCTACCGTAAAATATTCTACATTAACTTGTCACATAAAACAGAATATTCAGAATGTAAAATTATCTAATATGACGTATTTATATTCCGTTTTCGATAAATATAGAAGAAGAACACAAACATCACGTTATAGTACCTAAAAATATTCACCCTCTGTGTATTAAATCAGATCTACTGGCAAATGTTCCCTATTTCCCCTAGTTTTATCTTTATGGGCAGGGAGGAGTTAGCATAATTATCACTACTTAATTTAAATATCCAACAGTCGTATGAATATGGCTTTGGTTGTTTCTTTTCATCCCCAAATGATAAAAATACGTTATAATGTAAATTTTTTATTTCGATTATTTAAATTAAGTAGTATTATTGTATTGAATATACATTACAATTCATTGCGGGGGTTAATGCTTTTATTACTGTTATAAAAATTACGTATTATATGTCATCACTCATCAGCATGATTATGTTTATAGGTATGCGACAAAAATATTATAGATTTTTTATGCCAACGAGCAAGCATCTTCCCCTGTTCCTAATCTGAGCGTATGAAATAAATTTTTCCAAACTTCCAGAAAGCTCTTTGCGTTTAAGAGAGTTACCTCATAAATTTTTCACATGTGTATACTCTTTTATACATATATGTAATATGTTATATACTTCACTTTTTATAATTAAAGTGAATTTTTTTAGGACACTTTTTTAAATATATGTATATACTCGTACCTAGTATCACATTTTTGGAATAAGAAAGTGTCGCATGAACATATTTTTTTCACTTGAAAACTTTCTTTTTACTGCCCCCATTTTAAATAAGTTCAAAATTATACCATATTATAAAATCAGTTACCATTGGTTTAAATTTTGACTGTTTTTCTAAATGCATAATTTATTTATTAATATATCATATTGTTTTATCTATGCAATAATTTATAATAAAATTGGGAGGTTATTATAAATCAAAATTAGTTGCGTGCTGTACTGACCCAATTTTAATATTAAATAATATTTGTTAAAAGTTTGAATTTATGACTGACTTCAGCTATTTGTTGTAGGAATAATGGATAAATTGTTGTTATCCTTAATTAATTTAAGAATAACCATTGTTAATCATTTCTCATGAAATTCAGTTTTCCTAAATTGAAGTATCAATACAAATTTAATTTAGTACCGCTAGCAAAGTCATGACTTTACACCAATTTGCTGTTAAATTGCACAATATTGTTCCGGAAATTGTTATAAATACTGTTGCAATATCTTAATTTATATTAATGCCATTTGCTACTACATAGTGATAAAAAGAAACAGTGTTTTTCTGTATTCAGTTATTAAAATAGTATTTTTTTGAAACCATAGTGAAAGTCAACTTTTCTTTTCAAAAGCTCATGCGAAATCCAAAACTTATAAAAGCTTTTTTTAAGAACCAGATATTGAATCCCAGGATAATCCTTTTACCTGAATCTGGGTCAAATAAGCAGAAGCAGAAAAATTCAAGAAATACATATTAAACAAGTTTTAATAAATTTTCAATAGCAATAACTTTTCAACAACATTTAATACATTTATATATTATAACAGCAGACATATTATAAATCGATACTTCGATAGTATCGATAATGTACGTGATAAACGATTGTATTTATAGAATTTTATAAGTACAGCAATTATTAAACCATCTTTAGGTTTTGTAATAAAAAAACTAATATAGCTACAATAACCATTTAGAAACCATAAAATTGAGTATATTTGATACTTGAACAGTATAAGACCATTATGTAATATTTCTAAATTACGACATTGTTATCCTTTTCCACACACACTTTTTATATATGTCCACATGTGTGTATATATAATCCTTTTTTAGCAATTAAGTTAAAAGGTAAATGTTATTTTTTAGTTGGTATACGGGATTTTTGTTTACTAAATCGGAAATCCATAGTAAGATTGAATGTTAATGTACTTTTTAACCCCGGAAAATAGCAATGTCGCACCGATGTAATACTGTAATTGGTACATTTCCGGAATAATCGAGTTTTACGGAAAAAAAATTGGGGGTGAGTTGCTCTCTCTATATATATAACACACCGCAAATTTGTGATGCCATGTACGGTCACGTATTACAGCCATTACTGTTGGTTCATCGACATTTCTATGGGTTGAATGTATACATATACTCGGAAGTACATGTATGTATATAGATAAATGAGTAACTTCAATCTTATTTATGTTTTCGACATAATGAAAAGCATAATTCAACAAATGGGGCTAACTGATCTATTGAGCGTTGATATTTTAATTTTGTTAAATTTCGACTATACTTAATATTCCTACTAAAATTAAATGTTCCATTTCGGATGTAATATTTTATACCTTACACTTAAAACATTCATGAAGCTATTGTGTTCCACAACGGCACTTTAACACTGACATAATAGCTTAAAGAATTATTCATAAATTCTAGTTGCTGCTTTAAAAATACATACTTTCAAAATAACAAATTTATTTTTGTGGGATAGAAATTTAAACAATCTTTTTCTACATTGCAGGAACAGAGCCATAAGTCTTACAGGCCTTTGTGTGTATTAACTTTTCGATGGAATTATTTACTGTGGCAGTTGGAGCCTATGGGATACCATCTCGTCAATATGTTACTACATTCTGTCGTATGTCTTATGTACTTCAGGTCAGTATTATACGAGCTTTTTATTTTCCTCAACTTCAGTATGACTGAAATCAAGAAGTGGAAGTTATATGGGCAGTAGGTACTCAAATTTTGTGTATTACTTTAAAGAAAACACAGCTTTTTTCTATACAATGGAGAAATAATATTGCAATATTTGTCGTTGTGGAATAATTTATTTTACACAAATTTTCACAACGAAGCGAAGCAATCGAAATGGTGGGTAACCTTTTAAGTAGGTAGACTCGCATTCTTATCGATTTTAGACTAAAAATCTGACGAAACATAACAAATGCAAAATATTAAAAGGGTGTTTAACAGCCCTCAAAAATCACACAGACGTATTCATTCAGAATTTTCAAATTTTTCAGAGTAGGTAAACAGCAGAAAATGGCTTAATGCACGTTTGCCTCTGATTGAACTCTTTTTGTTTATTCAGTGGCATATATTAGATTTTACATATGCGAACATGAATGTCTAAAAGCGGCTTTAAAGAATTGATCGTGACGTGTAAATTTTGTGTGCTATCACTCCAACGCGTACTAAAGTTTTTCTATAAAAAATGATAATAGCGGTTTCTCTAAGAAATTCACAAGAAACTTGTGTGCGATAAAACTTTTACGTTTGCTTAATAAAACTAACTAGTTAATATATGATGAGACTTTATTTGAGAATATGAGCTGAGTGGAGAAACTGTTTCAACATTCTTTATTTCGACTTTATTATTTCAAGTGTATATAAACTATTATAGATAATTAAATTCATATTCAAACGTCGCGCATGTAATAATCCTACATATTTTACAATGAATTTAATTGAAATGAATTTTCAATAATCAGACTAATTATCCGGTGACACTTAATATTCCATCAACCATTATCAATTGGAAATTGGTTATTCAGTTATTCAATAATTTTATGATAAAGTACTTTTTTTAATTCAAATGTAGATATTTGGTCAAATATTGACATTATTAATGTAACTACATTTTGTAATATGAGTCTTTGTTTATCAAGAGTTTATTTATATTTAGTGCATGCATTTGAAAAATTGATCCTAACGATAATAGGTGCATCTAATGCTGCCTTCACAACAAAGTAGCTGTAGTGTACAAAAATTGTCGGATTTGTCACGCAAATACACAGATAGAGCCACTATCTAATGCAATTTTCATGTTAGACAGCGTTCACTAACGGCAGCTTAATATTAATTAGTCAAATTACTACCCACATTAACAGGAACGTTCATTTCTATGACTGTTGCTATCCAATTAATAATTGTTACTTGGATATAGATTAGGTACATAAATGGGATTTATTTGATACGTAGGTATGGATATTGTAAGATTATATATTTATTGTTACGTACCTTTAACGCATTTCGCACCCATATACTCGTACATACATACTTAGTTGAAAGTGAATTATTATTAGCTAGAATAACAGTCATTTGTGAATTCACTATAAATGATTTTACTATATATATGTCATATACACACGAACTCAATAATAACGTAGGAGTATCCCATAAAAATAACTAAGGATAATTATCCAATTTAACTAATTAGAAACATTTCATTCAAGTGTCTTTTTGTTTTATTTTATGTTAATTTTATTATTAATTTCCTTTGTATACTGAGAGCACGTAAAGTAGGTATTTATTTACGGCCTATTTTTCTAGTTGTTGTTTTTTTGAACAATTCCTAAGCGAACAAATTTAATTACATTTGGTAAATTATCTACGTTCCATTTAATACAGAGTAAAATGCGTAACATGAGACTTAATAAGTTGTTTCTTGTGACAATATAGCGTAGTTATTATTTACGCAGCTGAAATTATGTATACGCAAATACCATACATACTCGTATGTGCAAATAATTTAGTTTCAGGGTATACGGTTTTCCTGAACAGAATATTCCAACTTCCAACATAATATTCCTTTTGTAAAACGTATTCTTCCCAACAATGGGCAATTTAATTTTTAATATGAAATTTATAAAATGTGCAGTTAGTTTTGTTACCCAGTGCTGTTGCACTTTAATTTCAAATAGTCCATTTTACGTGAGTTGAATATGGAAATGGAAATGGATTTCGTAAAAATCTTTCAAATCTAACATCTAAAACATTTTTATAAATCCTTATTATATTTACTTACTAGTTTTTTTCCCTATTGCGAATAATAATGAATTCGTACATAAAAATTCAGCTCAATCTTGAAGTAGGCACTAAATGTAGAAAAATTGTAAGAGAAAATTTCATTTTTACAATAAACTTACTATAGAATATGGATATTCGCACAAGAATTTTAAAAGGCTCATTTTCGGTTATTTCCAACATTAAATGGCATCATTGTTCGTTGGTAAGATGTTTCTATTTAAATTCAGATGTAATATCATATACCTAAGCAACATCGTTTCTATTCTCGATAAATTACATTGTCGTCAAGTCCACTTTCCGGTAACGTGAATGTGTTATGCTTGTTGATTATCTCGAGCAGGTAACCATTACCATAAGCAATTATTATTTATTATAAATTAAAGCCATATCGTCCACGATGTGTACACAGTTTTAATAACACCTCCTCATATTCGTATAACACTATATGCATACATATATGGTATGATGGTTTGTGTTAAGTAAAGCAATTTAAAATTTTCACGGTATTTTATTTTGGAAAAAAATCCGAATTGAATCAGATGCTCAAATTTTTAATATCGTTATTAGACATTTTTTTATGAGTATGTACCTACACATATAAATGGCCACATGGTATAAATTAAAATCTATACGTTAATTTTGAAATATTTAAAATGCTTTTATATCGCTACACAAATAAAAATCCTTTCATTCAAAATTTATTAAGAGTCAGCGTAAAATACGATTATGTGTTATGAAAGATGGAGGACGAATATTTCCATATTTTCGTGGAACAGTTTTATATTAAAATACAATCAGCTTTAAGGTAATCACTTTTTTTTTAAATACATACCATCAAGAAAATGGCATTATTTTTAATAATTTTGCATATATTTAAATATTTTATAAGTATAGAATGAGTTTATGATGTCAGCAGATATTTTTGCCCTGTCGTGACAAGTTGAAGTTGTATGTATTTAAATGAGATTGAAAGAGTTCAAAGTTTTATTTTACATTTCACACACACCTTCTTTTGATAGTAAATATTTAAATAAATATTTTGTAGAAAGGTGAAAAAGACGCTTGAACGATATGCATATAGAATATTTTTGGAAAGTTGCATTAGTATTCTCGTCCAAATAATACTCCTAATATTTATCTATGTACCCTACATTATACTCTCGTTGAAAATCATAGATAATAATTATTACGTCTGTATGTTTGTGTGTACCCATATTAAACATTAGTTATAGTTCCACTACATTTGTATATTAAGTAAAATTGCACATTGTCAAATGTTAAATATTGAATTATTGCAGAGACTTACATTATATATTAGTTTAAATGCAACATTAGTTAACAAACAACATTTATCTACTTTTACACATTAGTAGAATTTTACACCATTCAGCACACAAACTACTGTAAATCAATTTTAGTTATAAAGCTTAACACGAATACATGTTAAAGTTTAAATATTTTAATGGATCGCCATAGAATAATCAATCGATTTTTTCATTTCATGTAACCATAAAAATATTTTACACAATTAAAACTCAGAACGTGAATGATAATGAATATAAGAACAAAAATTTAATAAGCGGTTTCCACTGCAATTTGCATTTATCATGTAACATTACCATAACGTACCTACCCTTTTACAACCCTCCAATTAAAAATTTTAATATATACGTGGACTTGGCCTAAGCCCGAAATTTTATATTACATTTTACACTGACAACTGAACTAAGGTCCGTAATTATTTAAAAATTCATGAACAATGATGACCAATTCACAGTAAACAATTAATGTGCTTGTTAACAAAGGGACAAATTATTAATGATATTTTTTCATTTTAACTCCAGGAAACCCACCTGTGCTGAAAAACATATTTACAATGGCATTAATGACATTTGTACGGTAGTTTTTTTCGTGTGAATGTTTTTCCTCAGAAGTATAGACAAAAGCTGTAGTAGATATAATGTTATTTTAACAGAACGTTACGTTCCCATTCTCGCACGGATTATCTGGCCACTTCATCAATAGCATGAAACATCCATTATGAGCCACTGAAAGCTCTCCATTTAAAAACAAGATCAACTTTTTGTTAAAAATACATCATCTTTAGAAATATAATGAAATAATCATGTTTTTGCTACAAATTGAACACAGAATTTGCTCGTTCAGGCATTTTCTTTTCTCCTTATTAAATACTGTATAATACTTTCTTTCCTTTTCACATAAATATACAAAAAAATAAAATGTTAGAACTGTTAACAGTTTACTTTTACGAAAAAACATTGCAAAGTTTGCCAACTTTGTTCATACACCCTAGAGATGCTCTTAAAATTGTATTTGATACCTTACTGTTCACATAACTTTCGTATAAAATATATGTGAAACTATCAGTTCCTAATTAGGAACTCAAACTTCACGTTCGTACAATATGTATAACGTAACTTAAAGCACAGTTAATTAAGGCCCAGAATTATTAAGACTTTGTCTTGCATGTAAATGTTGTTTTAACGTATAATATGTGTTGTAATACGATATTGTTTATAAATAAATTTTCAGGATGTGCTCCATGTTTTTGCCAGAATTATCAAGTTTTGTGGCAACAATGTTATTCGCAGTTCATCCAATACATACAGAGGCGGTAAGTATCATTTATTTTTAAAGTATTTTTCAATAAACTTGTTTAAGCCTTTTAAAACCTCTCTAAAACGAAACCCACACAAACAAGTGTATGTACGTACATTGTTCTTCGTTTTGCACGTTATTAAGTTAACCGAAACTTTAAACTGTTGTTGAACTAAAAAATTATATTACTGGTTTATGCACAAAAAAGACATTCGCTTTTATGCTATATACTAACAAATTATACAGACTTTCTGTCGCTGCTAAACCAAAGTGCTTTCTCATTAATTTACTTTACCACAAAACAAAACAACTGCAGCAATTTTAAACTGGAATTTTCAAATGAAAAAACCTCAATCCTCCGTTGTATGTTTAACACATTCTACACAGTTTCTGGCAACAATTCAAACTGTTCGATAAACAATTAATACATTCTAATCTGTAACCTAAGTCATTTGCACTTACGTATTAATCATTGGAATTTTCGTGTACGAATTTGTTCAATGCTTACAGAAGACATCTAACAAATGTTTGAAAATTAGTTTAAATGAAATTACGTACGTAGTGAAAAACTTCTAAGACTTCAGTTATAAAATGAGAAAAGTTCTATTTTTCCAGAATTGCTCTGGTTTATAGTTCTGTTTCAACTTTAATGCTTTTAATTTAATTTTTTTCTGAAACTGAACTTATTACATACAGTTTGATTAAATGAAACTGTGCTGTAAATAAATTTCCTGTTTATTACTAAGTGTATAATTGCAACAATAACGACATTTTTGAACTAGTTCAGTTCGTATACGAAATAAATAAGAAATTAATATTGTTTTCAAATAGAACCCTTTGCTATTAGTTTGTAACTATATCGTGACTTAATAACATTCGTATTTGACATTCTATAGTTTTTCAATTATTTAATCATTAAATGCTCTAAAGGGTTTGAGGTTTCACATCTGTCGTCCTTATTTACGAGTACAAAGGACTTTTCATTGGCATTGTGCTTTATTTTATGGCGTGCATAACGCTCAACACTTGTTCCCTTAAGTCTACAAAACTTAGATAATATTGATTAAATGTACGTATAGTCAATTTCATTTCTCTGTGCACACAGTTCCCAACATAAGAATAAAGCAGTTATAATTTAAATAAAACACATGTCTTAATTACAGAACATGTTTTTCTGAACGCGTCCACTAAGTAACTAAATAACAAAATATTTTATAAAGAATATATTAAATAAGTTCACAAAACAACTTGTTTTATTAAAAATCTTTAAACATAATTGACACAAACAAGACAATTTTGATTTAAGAAATTTTCTAGAAAAGTTTTATTAAAATAATATAGTAGAACTTCCCTATCGATAATTAAATTCTGTATTTAAAGTCAATTTAAACCAATTCCGTACCATTGTTAATGACATTGACGTCTTTATAAACAAGCTTCCTCATTATCCTGTGTATTGAGCAAAATGTATTGATTTTGTTAACAAACTATAGCATGTCTTGTCAATAATATTCTCAAATGCATAAAAAGATGGCATTAAATTTCTGACATTGCTATACTATGTATGTATACGTATATAGTTTCATAAGCCAATCTTCTTATCATCTTATCTTAATGTAATTTCTACATTGTGGTTTAATATAGCGCTCGAGTGCTCTTTTATGTACGAGCCCTAACAACTTAATGTTTGGACGACTAGTATTTTTACAAAAAATTCAATTTTTTTTCTGGTTTAAATTAAAATTGTTATTTTAATGAATTGTATAAAAAACTACAATCAATTCCCAACAATATTTATTAAATTTTAAAGATGTAATAATTTTAGTTTATTAGAAAAACTTAATAACTTTGAACATTGCATAAAATTGTTGGCAAATAAA
>SSSI01006720.1:0-13470 GCA_004796505.1 Oryzaephilus surinamensis
CATTCAAATCGATCCAATTTCTAACACTTGTACGTATTTTTGTATGAGGCGCCGTTTGGGCAAAAATAGAAACTTGTACGATATATAGAGGTCCAATGCCGATATATAGTACTTTTGGGCCAATATATAATGATTTTATGTCGATATATAATGATTTTATGTAATATATAGGAATTTTACGTAGATATATAACGTTTTAATATATAACTTTATGATATATAATTGTTATGCCGATATATAGTACTTTTAAGCCAATATATAATGATTTTATGTCGATATATAATGATTTTATGACGATATATAATGATTTTATGTAATATATAGGAATTTTACGTAGATATATAACGTTTTAATATATAACTTTCTGATATATAATTGTTTTATGCAACTACAGAAAACTGTGCAATATATAAGAATGTGTCGATATATAAAGGTTTTATGCCGATATACAGAGATTTTTGTTTACATAAAACGCCGCAATATAATGAGGGCGCTCGCGTCTCATCTTGTTTAGGGTCTTTTTATAAACAATACTTATGTTAAAATCCATGTATTTTCTGTTGTTTACCATTTGTTTAACTTGCTAACATATAAAAATTAAAAACTGTCAATTGTTAAACAATAAAAAGACCCTAAACAAGATGAGACACGAGCGCCCTCATTATATTGCGGCGTTTAATGTAAACAAAAATCTCTATATATCGGCATAAAATCATTATATATTGGCCTAAAGTACTATATATCGGCATTAGACCTCTATATATCGAAAAGTTATACATTAAAGTGTTATATATCGTACAAGTTTCTATTTTTGCCCAAACGGCGCCTCATAAAAAACACACAATTTAATTGTTGATATTAAAAATAACGTTTTATTTTACGAAGCATCATCTTCGTTTTCTGTAATAGTACCGTAATTAGATTTAAAGAAAGGCATACAAAACGAAATGATTGGAAATTTAAAAAATGCCACAAAAACCTTATCATCAACAATAATTGCATTTCGAATGTAACAACTTACAAGTTTTCTGTTAATATTTGTAACTAATTGCTTTATAATCTAGTATGAAAAAATTAAATATTTTATTATGTTGTAATAAAATATAAATGAAAAATTCGTAACGGTTTCCACATGTTATATTTTACGTGTTTATAACGTACATGCTAAGATTTTCTACACACATACACATACATATTTGTATTTTTTACGTACATGCACGCGGCTATATCAGTACAAAATGAATAGACGGAAAAAATAAAAACGGGATATATAAAAGTTATAAAACTGGAATGATGTCGAAAATGGTGTGAATAGAAGAATCTTCAGAATTTACATTTTCACTCACCACTTTCCGGTTTTTCTACAAATACCAACACACATACGTGTATTAGACATGTTTTAGCGGCATTTTAAATGTGTACAACAACATGTGACGGGCCTTAACACGCTTCGTCAACTTTGGACCTAATTATCTCTGAAAAATTGCTGTTAATTTGTTTAGTTGCCACGGCATACAACGGAACGCCGATGCGACAACATTGGGGTGTTGACATGTGCCTTGTTTACCACTTCCGTGTGTGTGTGTTCAAATTTACGGGCGCATTTTTTAATTAGCCAGATTGCTCAGGATTTGTCAGACGTGAAAATGACTAGTTTTATATCCTGTGGCTTTGATTTCGTTTTTGTTGGAATTTTCACTCAATATCACTGTGGTGACTTTTTTGGAGAAAATTCTAAAATAGAGACCCAAATTTGTTGCTTTTTCGTGTAATTAGGATTTACAAACTGTCATTAATAACGTCTAGTAATTATAACGAAATTGTGTGAACACCTGTTTTGATGATATTATTTATTCATTTATATTACATTGTATATTTATAAATGTATACAATACATGTGTAATGTATTTTAATTATTATTGAGTACGTGAACTCATTCATTACGAATTTTACAAGAATATTTGATAAATGGATGAACAAAATAATATTTGTCTGCAATAATATTAAAAATTAACAGTTGTTTAAAAAATGTAAGAATAACGGTTGAAATTTCAAAATTTTTCAAAAATTTAAACAAAATCTTAAGGTGATGATCACATCAATCAAATCTTTTTATAACTTGTACATTTATTTTTAAAACAATATAGATTTTCTTTAAATAAAACATTTTAAAAACTTATTATCAGCTTCAATTATAATTGAATTTAATTGTTCCATTATAAAAAATTACGCTTTTTTCGAAAAGCAAAGAACACGTTTTATAACTTGTACATTTATTCAAAAAGAAATACATTTCTTTTGTGTAAAGCAGTTATCAGATTATTAGCTAATTTTGTTTTTATTAAAACGAATCAACCCGTATGTGAATAAAATATTTCATGTCTACAATTTGTGCCACCACTATTACATATGCATATGTGCATATTTTCTATTTGACGAACATATCCGATTATTAAAAGAAAAAAAACAAAATATGTTTTCATTTATTTTGCGCCAGTGAAAAATTTTAATAATTTTGACTTAATAAATATTAAAAAACTGAGAAACAATTCAATGATAATCACTACCAGCATATGATTTAATTATTAGGTATTATGAAGTTAAACATCTGCATTTAATATTTTTCCCCAATTAAGCGAAAATTAAACACATATAAATTATAACCTGTACATGTAGGTATGCTAGAAGAATAAAAACATCACCATGTTGTTGTATTGTATACACTAGCTCATATCTTATCATTTTCCACCTAAATCTACTTAACTCTATTTCTCGATTGAGTAGTCACCCCAGCGTTAGTTAGCCACGCACCCCCTTTATTTTTTCCCAGTGTGTGCTGGCAATGTTCTGGGTCCAAGAGCAGAGGTCTTCGTTTTCATTTGGGTTAGATTAGCGGCCGGAATCACCAAAGGAGGGTGACAAAGGCATCTGATACAATGTAGTACATGTTCTGAGCACCAAGTCAGCTGAATGTAATTCATTTTTCAAAGAATGCACAAAGAAACGTAAAAAAATTACAGTACCTAAATGAAAAATAAACACACAGGATTATATGATAATTTCCATGATTTGCGTTATAATATACGGTTTATATTGTTTACTAATATGTACAAATAATTGCATGTACATTCCCATGTTGAAAACCATTTATCACCCAGAAATCACATGACTAATAAGTAACAAAACAAATTGCATGTTTTAAATACAATAACACCCTTATATATTATATTGTTGAATATAAAAGTGTGTGTGTGGGGCATGAAACGATTTATACATCATAAGAACAAACGTACACATGTAGACCATATAAAGTAGTAAATGCATTTAACAATTATATATTAATACATCACTTTAATGTATTACCATAGCAAATTTTCTGAACGTGCAAATTTGCATTATAGAAGGTAGTATTTTTGTATAGTCTTTGAACTTGACGTTGTATGGTATGGGTTTTGTGTGTTTTGAATAATTGCTTTGAAATTTTAGTGCTTCAACAGTATACACTAAGCTGTTAGTAATTATTTGTTAAATGTATGCGTATATTGTAATTGTTTTAGTTTGTTTTTTCATTCTAGTCTAAATGTTCATTGTACTATTTTCAAAAAGGATTCCCAACACTATTTACATATGAAAACTTTACAAAAAGGCACACAGTAGTTCTACCATATATTTAATATCACAAGACTAATTACAAATTTGGGTCGAAATAGAAGCTGTGTTCATTTAACGGAAATTTTGAAAGCTGCCTGAGTTAGTCAAATGCAAACTTTTTACGAAATACTAATAATGAAAAAATTCTCCAACTTTGTTTAATGCAATTTTGACGCTATAAGTCGTTTCTGTACAAAATGGGGCATTTTATCAGTACACTCATTGAAACAATAACAATTAAATGGAATTTTGGATGTAACACAATTATGAATATAATAATGTGAAATAGAACATATAGACCATGCGTGGATTAATGTGAAATGTTGTTATGACAACTACTTCGTTATGTACGCTAGACTGTTTCACAGGCAGGCCAAAATCTAATTTGGTAATTTTATTTTGACGGAATAGGATCGTAATGAAGTTTCGATGAGTACAACATCTCTCCCCCGACTGCCATGCCACCACCACCCCCCCGTTTGAAATGCACAGGCGAGCGGCGCGTTTGTAGCCAAACACACATTAGGGGGTTGAAATGCTGCGAAAACCGCTTTCCGTCTTCCTTTTTCATTCACTTTCACATCGATATTGTTATCTTCTTTTCCTATTTATTCCAATAATGTCAATACTGGTGGAGCGAAATTGTTTTTTGATTGAGTGTTTTCTTCGTTGGATTTGCATTTCGGTTTTTTCCTCCATCTATTAAACGTTGTTTTTCTAGCTGAAGAATTTACATTTCAAAATGTATAAACAGTTTGACAACATTGGTTATAGATTCATTGAAAATAAATCTTATTACCAGTGTTAAACTGTAGTCGAATGCTTGGATAGTGTCACTAATAGGCCCCCCTGCTGTGGTCGACAGGAGGTCAAGCAGAGACACACACGGCACCCCTTCCTGGCCAACTGTTACCCACTACTTGTTCCCCTTTAGGCACCTGCCCAATATTTTATACCATAAATACGTCAAACTCAAGTCACCAGCAATGTTGCAAAAATTCATTTCCAGCATCCAATACAAGATTATCGCGGAATTGAGCAATAATTTGAAAATGAAACGCTGAATGTGGTCCTAATTTCGGTTTGGTATTATAATGAGACGACCACCGTTGAGATTTGCGGTTTTGGACAGTCGATCAAGCCACAAAAATGTCTAACGGCGTCTTATTTTAGAGTCCAACTGCGCTTCATCAATTTTCAGAAATCGATACAAAAAAAATACAGATTATGAAATAAATACGTTTTGTTCCACTATTTAGTTACATTTTGATACAAATCCATTTTTTAACGCAAATGGATCGTTTACGTTTTTACATGTCATCAATCAATTAGATTTTTCGTTATTTTAATTAGCTCTCTGGTCCAATTAATCTAGAGAAATGTAGCTCTTGTTTTTGCTGAAATGATTGTTGTAAAAAATGGCATCATTATGCGTGCAACACAAATTCGGTCTTTATTTCTCACTGTCAGGTGCCGTCGAACACAGCGCGAGTATGTATGAAATTGCAAACGTTGTAAAAATAAGACTTACAAAATATGTCCCATACAGTGTCTGTATATTGGGGTGGTTTGCATTTGGGGGTGTTATACACACGCCAGTCCTGAAGCGACGTAATTTCACAATCCAGTGCGTCTGTCGCTTCCCAACACACGATATGATGACCTGGCAAAAGTCCTGTGCTCCATTCTCCACATTTATATTCGCAAATAATTCGTGTATATGTGGATTTGCCGGGACCACTGTCACGAAATGATAAAAACTGCTCTCAAAATGTTATATAACATCGTTTCAGGTCTTTATTACACATACGAAGGCGCAGACAATGAGAACCAAATGTGTGGCATAATTTATATATAGTTGAAGGCAGAAGAAAAGAATAAGGTGGTAAGTTATAGTTTTAAAAAGCGGTCAACACCACCGTTATACAACGATGATGATGATGATGATGGATAAACAGTTTGATGTTGGAAACTGTAGACGGGGCGTGGTGGAGAATAATGTTTGAAAGGCCCCCTGTGGAGGTAATGGCGCCCCCCTAGGCCAGGACATCGCCGAAACAGAGCCACACAGCAGGACATCATCGTCCTAGACCTGCGACCTCACAACTATATATATACCGCCTTTAAATATACGAGGTTTTTTTCACCCGATAAACTGTTCGCCTTCTTTTTCCGAAAATGCAAATAACTACAAAACGTAATTAATCATTTTAATTGTCTATAGAACCGTGCATGTATTCGAATATGTTAACTAATCCAAACATGCTTCAATAATCTTCAAGTGGACTTTTCAAATTGAGTTTTTGCACTCTGTGTTGACTGATCTAAGTGTACTTTTGACTCTCTCTGGCTCTCTGCATGGGCTCACCACCGTTCCCTGTTCGTGTTTGAGTTTTCTGGTACAATTTCATTATTGACATTCAATTATTTGCACTTTGTACTTCTGTGTCGCTTTGTTTGCCAGCACTTTCAACCCCACGGGAATGTGTTCGTGTGTTTTGTTTTCGTGATCTATAATGTTCTACTCCCACAAAATCATTGAAATTAGTACATTAAGTAACTTTTAAAATAAATAAATATTTTTTCTGATCTATATAGATGCAAGTGTGTGTGTGTTGTGACCTAGATGAAGAGATTTTTTCATTTAAAAACAGATTGAAGTGTATACAATAAATTTCATTAACGACACATTTTTTTCCCGTTCATTTTCTAACACGCTTATTTGAAAATCTATTTCACACTTAATAATCTACACATGCATTTTTATAATTATATGTCAATCATGGGGAATGAAGGTTTTCCATAGAAAATTCAAACAACTCATCGTTAAATAATAGGACGCAATAGTAAAATGGACCAAATAGGGGCACATGCACGTACATAAAAAATGATACAATGACCTGACAAAAAACCGCCTCCAGTAGGATGCGGAATAACAATAAAAAATAATACAAAAATGCGCCTTGTGTTGAACACCATTTGCAATTAAAAGATGGAAGCCGTGTTTTAAATAATACAAAAAGTCTTATAGATTACATCCAGTGAAACGCAGTGCTGTTTCACTATTTGGCCATTAATCATCCGCATTGAACTTGCCGGTCTTCAGGTATGAAATAGAACGACTTTTCTAGTGCTGCTGCTGGAAGGCGTTTTTCGACTGGTTCAAGAATTACACCATAACATAATATGTATTACAAAAAAGACCACATTCACATACATTTTCAAATTGACAAAAAACTGTGAAAGGTCCACGATGATTGCCTTATTCTGTTCTTATTCCGTTTTTTGCTTTTATACCCATTTTTGCGCCGTTATTTCCTTTTCTGCTATTAAACTAAACTACCACCATTATCCTGTTATGGACGTAATAAAGAAATTTTAAATTGAGTATTTGATAATACGTATAGCTATATGAGACATGTATATATGTATACGGTTAAAAAATAAATGTTCAAACTTGTATGAGGTCTATATGTCTGAATGTACCTGCAGAGTATTAAATATGGAATAACATGGCTTTTGTCGGCTTCAACCGCACTCTTCGCACCCCCGCCGAGATGTTGATAGATTGATTTGTTTTTTATTTTATTACGGGTCGATACCTTTCCACCCTAAACGAGTTCTAAGTTCATTTATATATCGCATAAATTCATGTAAAACCTGCTAAACGCTCCGGCCCTGATTTGATTTAATTATCTTATAAAAAAATGTTTACGGTCGTATTTTATCGTTAAAAATAATATTGTTGTATGCCAGTTTTGCGTCACGATCTTCACAATGCATCGCGTCTTTTTTAACAAATCTTCCACCTCATGTGGGTGTACACATTTTTGTTATTTAAAATTCCTACCGTGCATAGATATCACTTAGGATAGCGCACGTGAAGGGTGGAAGCCAAAGGGATGGTTTGGAACAGTATTCATTTTAGATCCGGCTTAAGTTAAAACCTGGGAATCAGTGGGGCGCATACGAAATTTTAACTTAGATTTCAAACTTCTATTGAAATGTATACTAGAGGATTATGTATGTACATAATTTGTGTTCATTTAAGAATTTATTCACTTCTTAGTTGATTTTTTTGTTTGGCATTAATTCTTTTAGGAAATTACGAAAAGTTCAAACTAGATCTTAGTGATGATAGTTTTTATCGTATAGAGAATTCTCGTTTATCTATTTTTTTGATGCAATTTCGCGTCGGCGCTAATGTGCATGAAAAATCTCGTTATCTGCACACAACATTGACGTTTTTCCAAAACAGATTATGCCAAACATTAATGCTTGTTATGTGACAAGATAAGAAGTGCATACTTGGAATAATTGTCGAAAAAGTGAGCCGCTATAATCGTTTTGACGTTTTGTAATCCTGGAAACCGTTAAATCTATCCTGGTTAGAAAATCAGTGAAGCAAGAATTGTGTTTTTTTCTACCTTTCGGCAGTATTTTCTATTCGGCATTTAAATATGTTACTATAAATGTAAATTATAAGTGTATGATCTGGAAATTATACACTATTGTAGGAATAATATAAATTAATTATACAGAAAAAAATTCTTTACGTCCAACTGTCTAACAGTTTATATGTGATGGCTTAAGGACTTGTGGTAAATTTTAAGTATTTGGAAAAAATGGTAATGACCTTACCTGTGTAAGAAGGGGATGAACAGTGATAATCTGTTTCAGGAACTTAACAATCACAACAATAGAAGAAATCAGTGAAGGGTGGGTATGGGGATAATTTTAATCCTGTATTTGTACAAAGTCAGCTCGTTTACACCAGAAAAAGCGATTTTTCAATTCTTACACGTAGATATAAATATATTTACCTTCTTTTTGTTGTATACGTGAAAACATTTTGTACGCATACGATAAAAATATAATTTACAATAAGTTTTATTATCCAGTAAAAACTGTGAAATTTATGTATTAATATTTTGAAGTGAATTTATAAATTTTATTACCATAACTAACATGTTACAAGTATCGTAGAGGCAATCGTGTATATACATTTCTTAAATTTAACACACTTACATGTGGTAAAAATCTTAAACGTGCATAAAATATAAAATTATCTGTACAGGAATATATTTTTTTCAATAACAATTTGGCACACCTGAGTAATGTCTCTACACCACTCTCGAAAACAAGAATTTTTGTACGAAACAACGAATCGATAATTCGATATCGAATCGTGTGTTGTTGTTAAGGCATTTGCTGGTGTAGATTTTAGACTAAATCCTGTTGACAGTCAATAAGCCGTGGTTTAAAGTTGGGCTTTCAACCCTGTCCAACCCCGTGGCCTCGATTTTACGCTTTAACCAATTATTTCTACCACTATTTACTCATTTTACATCAGTTTTTTATAATATCATTATAATAAATTGGAAAATTAATATACATAAAAAACCGTTTATTTTAACGTCTTCAATATTGACACATTAATTGTTATCTATAAATCAATTCAAAGTTGATTATGTTGTTTAAATGGGAGCGTAATTAGAAAATGTGTTGTTTTACTTTTATTATGTTTGTCCATATTATATAGTTAATGGTCAATACAATATAATAAGACCTAAATAACCAGATGTTTTAGAATTTTATATCACATAATGCAAGTAAGTGTTTTCAATGTTGAGTCTTTTAAATGGACCATTCATTAAACTTTTAGACTAATGTAGACACACATTATAAAATTCTTCTATTTTGTATATGTTATAATGTGGAGTATTTTATTTTATGAAAATTTTCAAATTAATTTCAAAACAGTTAATACACTTGTCAACAAGAATTAATAACTTGTCAACGGAGCAAATTTTTTTCGCATGTATTAAAATTCAACATGTTTTGAATAAAATGATGTATATTTCGGGGTATGTATGGGAATTTCATATGTACGGCACTTTTTCACTGCCTGAAACTCCTGAATAGAAAGCGGATATGAGATTTGCAGTGACAGGAGATTAAAGAGGAAGTTGTCCCTCCGTTTCGCGTTCCCTCGCACCCAGATTTTCTTTTCTTTCTCTTTATGCACGGCCGTGCGTTCGCCAAACATCATCATTTCATGTATTTATGTTTCAGCATAAACATGGAAACGTGTATTCGTAATTACGGTGCTTGGAGGCGATTTTTTGCAACTGTTTACTTTCACGAATTACACATTTTTGGGTGGTATGTACCGGAAACGGGCCGCCCCCATCACCCGGCCACTTCTCAACATTATCGTCGAAATCAAACAAACCCCCGCACATAGTATAGGAGATATTTTCAACCAGCAGGTGGTTGCTAAAGCACCCATTGTTGAAGAACGCTCCCGATATGGACATATCAGCCCATATAATCACATTTTCCACATATATTCTGACAAAGAATGACACATACAAATAATAATCATCATCGACACGAGAAGACACACAGTATGAAAAAATAAACCATCAAAATATAATATTATTCTATATGTACATATATTTGTGTCTTCAGAATTAAGATTTAAAACCTCCACACACAACATCATCCGCAGCGATAGTCTTTCTTTGAATGTGAAGATTTTATAAGATATTTACAATGGGCCAATTGTGTTTTAGATTCGTCTGAATGCGATGATGTGTTTGAATTTATCTGGAATATTGTCAACTCTGGGAGATAAGTTACAGTAGCTGAAACGATTTAATTTTTTTTTATTTAAAATGATTATAAGTCGGACTATAGTCTGACATTGAACACGTGTTTCTCCTTATTTGTTTGTTGAATGGGTATTACTGGATGAATGGGCATTCAGTTAAGAAATTTTAATAAAAATTACAAATAATTATTCATTCGTTTATAATTCATGAATGTGTAAGCAGGCCCATATCGTATGTGTGTTCGGATTTCCATCAATTTGAAAACATTTTTACATTTCCTCCAACCACCTAACGAGGTATTCTGTTTTTTTAATATGACGACTTTGAATGCCAATTCGCGTTGTGCTGGTATTGTTTTTCAAAGGAAAACAGGCCCGATATTTTAATTTAAACAATTCGAATGCACCCATTTTAAATGGAAATTGTTTCTTTGTTTGTTCGCGTTGTTGGAAAACAAGGAATATTCCATCAAACAATGTCTAATGTACAACCATTTCATTCAATTTGGAGGAAAATAGCAAAATACAAAAAATTATTACACCTGAAACGTTTCACTGCAATTAGACTAGAATTTGCGCCTTTTTTACCACCATAAATATGTAATTTGTAATAAAATAAATGATTGATGACAGTAATTAATTTACGAAACCCTACAGCTTTCAATGTGGGCAATTAATAATTTAATTGACGTTATAAAGGTATATCTTCAATAACGATATATTAAATCATAAATGACATAAAATATTACAGCTTTCCGATTTTATTGTCTTAGCACGAATACAGCAAAATTATTATTATATCGGTATACTTGAACAGAAATAATATTATGTTGTCTTTATTAACAGTTATTAAAAAAATTAAATCAACAGCTTCATATTATCTGTACGATTAAGGGCAAAGGAGATCTATATAAAATTCGAATGTGTATGTGTATAAAAGTTGACGTCACAAAAATCAATTTCCTTAGAGAGTTTTCTTCGTCCAATCAGATGCACCTCTAAAAAGAAAATCGGCTAAAGCAATGGCCGTGCTTCTTTTATTTCCATTAAACTAGATGAAAATAACCGTTTTCTTTGTCCTAGTTGAAACTAGAATTTATTTATTTCCATTAAAAAATTCTGTTATCGCAGCTTATATAATTTTAATATAAAAATGTAAAATTTACATAAAATATAAGTCCGAGGCTAGCTTTGCATAATGATCATTTAATTTGATTACCAGTAATGCATAATTAAGTTGTACGCTCGCATAATACTGGTTTACGAATAAAATGTGTTCGGAATTTATTTGGATGTTAAATATGTGCCATGAATTTTCATATCATCTGCTGCTGCTAGTTGGAAAAACAGAAATATTTTCAAGTCGTGTGTTTCATTCGAGACCGTGGTTTGTTGCCATGGCTACGAGTGAAGCATATCGTTCGGTTGCCTGGTTACACAACAACGAAGCGATAAAATTGTGAATGAAACGAATCTACCGACGCCAAATATCGCGTCGTCTATTCTACAAATATGTATGTCGGTGGCAAACAGAAAAATAAGATTTGTGTCAATTTCATTTTACAACAACAGAAAAAAGTATCTGCATTTTTTTCTGTTTATTCAACGACCGTTTTAATTGCTTTTAATAGATCGATAAAAATCCCTTTATAAGTGAAAAATAAATAAAGTTGTTTCATTTTCCGTTTTTTTGGAATGTTTAATTTTCGTTGTACAGTAAAGTAAATGTGGATTTTCACCAATTTTAATGACCGAATGAGCAAAGTAATTATTCGAGACTGTAGCTTATTTCACATTTTATTTCATAATATTTGTTTTGTGGCAGCGAATCCATTTCGTGTTATTATTGAACGTTGATTTTCTCTTTTCAAAATGATCGCTATTACAATAATACAAATGGTCATAAATGGGGTCATTTAGAACATCTTAGTTGGTATGTCATTGTAATTTGACAACTTGTTGAGTCGTTTTTGATCATATCAACATCGTTAACTGTTCTCCAGTCACCTGTGGAAAAATTATTAACCTGTTATTGTAAAAGTGTGTTTGTAGATAAAGGAAAAATAAAAACGCCACCATCATCTTCCGCTCGTCGTCTCTGCAGTTAAATTAAATTACAACGTCGTCACGATTTCGATTCGGCAAGGTGTCTTTGGTCGCAGTGGGCAATTGGCGACGCTCTGTTGTTCTGAAGCTCTTTGGCCGTTCTTGTTGTACGGCCACCTTGCGCGATGCTTCGTCCGTGTATGACTGTTCATTTTCTATTGTTATATTCCTTAAGAGAACAGAATGATGTGTCCAAAGTTTGTGTATTGTGTATTGGTTGGTAAGCTGTGTTCCTGGCTAAGGTGACGAAGCAAATGTAGCACATAATTAATCGTACTGTTTGGAAGCCAGTTTTATACCTTGTATACAGGGTGATTCAGAATAACGTTCCGAAACGCTAACGGCATATAGCTGACAAAATTAAGCCGAAAACGGTTAGAAACATAGGGCGAATTCGGTACACCTGAAGAAGCTGTCAAAATCTTCAAAAAAGAGTTATTTTCTCGAATATCTTGAAAACCAATAAAGATATCACCAAATTTGGAGAATATTAGAGAAGTTTTTTAATATTCTCTAAATATGTGTACAATTTGAAAACATTCTGCGTACTAGAAATGCAATTCTTCGGGGTGACAAATACTCTCGAAGGCCATAACTTCTTTATTTGGTTATTAAAGTACATCGAGAAAAAGCTTTTTCTGAAAGAAAATTTAATAATATAACTTTTTTGTCTCTTTATTTTTTTTGACTGGACTAGCCATTTTGGTGTAAAAGAAGAAAAAGCAAAATAATGTAAGAGACTTGATCAAAAAATCATTTTTATATTTAAAAAATTTTATTGACTTTTTTTCAATAAAAACCGTTAAAATACATAATTTTAAAAGTGTTAAATAAAGGATAGTTTTTTGTTTGAAGAGTTAATTAACATGTAATTTATATAGGATAAGGCTAAACCTGAAGAATCATGTTATAAATTTTGACAGTTAATAATTCTTCAGGAGTACCAATTTCGCCAAATGTTTATTAAGCTTTTTGACTCATATTTTTATCCTTAACGTTTCGGAACGTTATTCTGAATCACCCTGTATATTCCAACATACACAAGTTGCCTAATATTTTGACCGTGAAATAATAAAGGTCTTTGTATAATATAACAT
>SSSI01006728.1:0-11972 GCA_004796505.1 Oryzaephilus surinamensis
TTATATAAATTACATACATGCTCATTTACTCTTCAAACAAAAAACTATCCTAATTTAGCAATTTTAAAATTATTTTAACGGTTTTCATTGAAAAAAAGTGTCAATAAAATTTTTTAAGCGTAAATGATTTTTTTGATCAAGTCTCATACATTATTTTGCTTTTTCTTATTTTACACGAAAATGGCTAGTCCAATCAAAAAAAATAAAGAGGCAAAAAAGTTTTATTAATAAATTTTCTATCAGAAAAAGCTTTGTCGATGTATTTTAATAGCCAAATAAAGAAGTTATGGCCATCGAGAGTTTATGTCACCCCGAAGAAGTGCGTTTCTAGTAGGCAGAATGTTTTCAAATTTAACACATAATTAGAGAATATTAAAAACTTCCCTATACCAAATTTGGTAATTATATCTTTATTGGTTTTTAAGATATTTTTGAAGGTTTTTTGAAGATTTTATAACCTTTCAGAGGACTGAATTAGCCCTATGTTTATAAGGCTTTCCGGCTTATTTTTTTGTCAACTTAGCGTTTTGGAACGATATTCTGAATCACCCTGTAATTTGTATTATACAGCACGACCGTAAAACACAAAATTAATCTTTCGTATCACAATATTAAAAAAACCATGAATTGACTATAGTCGAAAACAAAAACTTTTGAGCAACAATGGAATTGTCTTTGTTAGATTGTAATTAGCTGGTAGGCTTTAACAGCTGCCTAATTAATAAACCACAATACGGCTGAATTGTACTAATTTCGCATTATTTACGACTGATATTATTACACAACGTGACACTAACTGTATATAATAAGGGCCCAAACTATTATTCAAATTGAGCACCCATTTTGTAAGTTAACGCAAAACTTGTGCAAATTAATTAGACCTATTTTGTGTACCTTTTACAATTATTAAGCATAGTTTACGTGTATAAATGTGCCTTTTCATCCATTTGCTTATCCCTCAAAACACCGTACAATGCCTCGTATGTATGTGTGGCCCTTTGCACATCACATCGTTTCAGTGCAACAATGCCATTTTCACGAATATTATATCCATCTATTGTGCTGCACACACAGACGGGGCCCCCGTCATATCCTTTTCAAAATGAGAAATAATTAATGAATGGATGGGCAGACACACGAAACCGAATAATGAGCATCTATTGCGGTCCGCTTTTCGAAAAAAAAAACTTTAATCGATACCTAGCGGTTTTTTCTGTCTGGTTTGGTCTCGTATTTCGTATAATGTTTTTTGTTTAAAGAAAAATGATACATTTTAGAATAATAACTGAGACAGACCATTACAATTGCGGTAAACGACCTAAACGAGGGCACATTTCAATTTATTATATTTATTGTTTCTTTTCGAAATCAAAAATTAAAAATTGCATCCATTTTCAAACCGTTTTTTATAACTGATAGAAAAAAGTGCACCCGAAACCCTTGTCCATAAATCAGGTTGACTTGAAAATAAAATTTACGAGAGAAATGCAACTGCTGCTACTTGCTTTTCCTATTAAAACTATATATATAGTGTCTCTTCACCACCATTTTCCTTTTATTCGTATTACTTAATTAAAATATGCAATGCACACTCTTGCGGTTGAATAGAGAGAATAACTCTGTATATGCACCTCTATATATAAGTACATCTATGTGTGTGATTACATAAATTGTAAAATGGTGGCACGTTTCCGAGGTCTCCTATAAATTCATTTTCCGACCGACACTCGGCACTGTATTTATACTTCACTTTTTGTACTTAATTTCGAGCTTAATGCTATTAAAGAAGGGCGAGAATAGAATGCTGTCTACGTATTGAAAGATTTATTACTAGGTAGTAGGTTATTTATCTACAATTCAGTGTATAATGTATACAGAGGGAAAATGTAAAGAATGAAAAAATTGCCTAGGTTTTCCATTTCACCCGCTCGACATCCAAAATGTTTTATACATTTTCATTCAGTCTTTTGTTTCGAAGAATGATGTCTAGTATAGAGAAAATGCTCATAGTGTCACATCCATCATACCTTCCAGACATACACCATCTGTTTATACGGAACTAGAAGAACTGCTTAAAGTGTATTCTTGAATGATAAATAGTTTGATGGAACTAATTTCAACTTTTCGAATTTTCCACGCTCAAGCCGCACAATTTAACGAACTTGAAGAATTTCTTTTGCCGTATTTGTACAAATCTATTAATGAATTTTGTTTGCAGGTTTCATCGGATGGCGTAGAAACGATCGTTTGGAAAATGTGGGACCGTTGTACGTTAGTCCGAAACGTACGATGCCGTATGAGCCGCCAGTGAGGACCATCATTTTGGGCTGAATATAGACATTGTTCATGGGTTAATAAAAAAACAGTTCAGCAGCGCATATTCTTGTCGCAGCACATCTTCTCAACACATAAAGTGGAAAAAATAACGACAACCATAACTGTATCCACCGTCTTTTCCATACGGTAATCTGTAATCGATACAGGAGAGCTCGTTTTCGTATCGTAAAATTTTTTTTCGATTTAATATCAGTTTTGCGGTAAAACTGACGACTATAGCTCTCTGTATCTCACTTTTTATATATAATAAATGTAGATGTGTGACACATTTTATGAAAATTTAAAAGACATTTTTATTTATTTTGACCAACTAAGTAGTGTGTTGTCTTTTTTCATAATAAACATTTTTAACATCGCATTGATAAGACTATAAATTTGTCCAACTATTTAAAAAGTCACATTGATATTAAAACTTTTACGATTCCAATGTGCTATAAAATATACTTGCTACAAGTTAGTTTTTAATGACTATAAAAGTTGCCTTTTGGTACCTAAACATAACGGGCTCCATGTATATACATATGTTCGTTTTGTATTTTTACATCTCGTTACCTTTACGGTTTTTCAACGTTAAACAGTATTATATGTGTATGTGTATAAATGTAGATTACTTTCACAATTTCCACTTTATGCCAATGGCAACGTTTTTGAAAACTTTGTTGCCTTTATACGTCCTATATATGTATATACCGTTATGAATGCTTTGATTTGCTTCTATTACTTCTTTAAGTTTTCTGTTAAAATATTCATGCAGCTCAACGTTTAAAAAGGAAGTGCATTTGAAGAAAGTTTGTTTGAATTTTGGCGAAGGCGCAAAGTTTAAATTCACAATTTTATTCCTCTCCAAAATCCTGTCATATATTATTTAGTCCATAAATAACAAATATTTATATTTATTTATTTGTTGATGATTTATTTTTCCACTTACACACAATTATTTCTATTTGGTAGGCAATTTGCAATGGGGATTAAGAGAATATTTATAAACACCAAAAGCAATCAACCCTGTACACTATTTCGCTAACCCTTTAAAATCATTTAGGCGTAAAATGAAGGGAGGACACATTTTGTGGCGTCAGTAAATATCAATTTCGGATTATAGCATGGAAAAGAACACGTAAATTAAAGAGGGAAATGCTTTTTGAATGGCACTTTAATTCAGTGCTTATATAATTCCCAATTCAGGTGAATATATAACCATATACAATACATAAATGTAGTATGGTAGTGCATATATGTATGGTACTGTGGGGGCATATTCATACTCTGGTGGTAGTTTTGAGCCGATTCCATCGAAAAGTGCTCTGCTGTACAGATACGCGAGGGAGTATATAAAGTGTATATAAATATATATATGTATATATACTGTGTGCACGCTATCCAATGCAAACTGCATAACTGTTAGTCTGGTATTCATTAATCAAAGTTTAAATTGCTATTTTTTTTGTGTTAGTTTGGGAGACCGTCTGAAACGACGCTTCGTTATATTGTATTATATGTAAGCCCATAGCAGAAAGTTTCAAATTTCATTCTCTCTCTACACTGCAATAATAATATAGCTGAGAGTATTCAATTTTAACCTTGTTTTCTTTATTAATATTAACTTTTATAACAAATTTAACATTTTATATGTGTATAATGGTCTGCTTTCTTCTCGCTTTTTATTTTGTTTTGTTTTTGATGGTATATGTATAGAAATAATAATTTGTATATAGTTTTCAGAAATTTCATTTTAATGCACTTTGCACTCAAGCTTCTTATTTATATTCTACTTTGTTTTTTGCCATGGAAAATCTTTTCATTCCACCCAACAACAAACCCTTTATTTTTCTTTATTATTATTCAGACACTGACTAACATTTTAATGTACAAAGTGTGTAAGTTTTATTCCAACCACTGAACAGTGCAAAAATGGTTGGATTTCTTTTGGTTTTTATTCGCCTTTCTTTGTTTATCAATATTTTAGAAGCAGCGACTTTGGAATTATGAATATAAAAATCTTCTTACGTTATTATTAGCCGACTTGGAGAATTTCAACAAAAATAAGACAACATTCTAATTAGTGTTTACAAGAATTTGTTGACAATTGGATAGATGTGGAAAATTCCTTCTAGCAGAAAATGCAACTTATAACATTGAACTAGAAATGTGCAAAATTGTACATGAAGGCATTTCAACATGTATTCAATAAAACAATTGCATCAAAGTGGGAACTCAAAGACGGATAAATAGTTCTAGAGTTTCATAAAATTTGTTGTTGTGTCAAAGAAAGCGCCAGAACAATTTGTCTACCATTTGTTTATTCTATTACATCTTGGAAAACTTTTTGACGTCAATTGTAGTTTGCACACAATACTGACACTGCAACAGCAGACACACATATATGTATGGAAGAAGAAAGGTATTTGAATTTCAATCACACACATGATTCCCCTTGAGCATGCATGAAAAATATAATCTTGACAAGTTGACACTTTTTGGCGAAGTGGACTTTTGGCGTGCATTTTTCTTGTTTATTCAACAAACTGTGATATGTGTGTATTTAGATTTTTAGTTTGTTTTGTTAAAGTGTCTTAAAAACGAGAAGCAAATAATGGTGTTTTAAGGGTGAAGCTTTTTCAATACCTCAAAAATAAATATTTGAAATTCAAATGAATTTTAGACGAACCACCTTAGATTGATACACCTTTCGTTTTTAACAGCATTTACTTCATTTTCTAAATGCATTTGCATCATCCATTAACTTGATCCTCATATTTTGTAATCAATTCAGCAAAATTTCTATAGAGCCTTTCATTAGATGTACTAATGAAGATTTATACTACGTATCTAAGTTGTGGTCTTAAGTAATTTGTTGTTTTACTAATTTGCTCCAAAGACATCTCCGTTTCTGGGGCTTGGCGACAATTCCAAAGAAAAAATATGGCATTTTTCTATGTTTATTGTATTTATATTGTCCCAAAATGTAAACAAGCATTCTTGTACAAGCCCATACATACGTAATGTAAAAATTTCATTTTTATTATTAAATTCTCCATGCTTTTACAAATTGAATATTTAGATAGAGAAATAAAGATAATATAATAATATGAAATAGTTGTTGCAGAAGCGAGACATTTTTATTGAATTCCAAGACACAAGATGACTGAAAAATAGTCTAATAGAGTTGGATAGGATTTTCTCTCAATCGGTTTGCATTTATACACACCCCCATAAAGGTATTATATGGTATTACGGTACGTGCCTGTGCCGTTTTAACTATATACCGAAAAAGAAGAAACGACACGTGATAAGTTTAGAATGATGTAATTTATATGGAGTTGAAACATGCTATAATATCCAGATATGTCGATATCATGTACAGTTGTTGTTCTTCACGAAAACTACACTGTGTATATATAGTAATAGTTGTTCGATTTTTCTATCATTTCCGTTTAAGATTACACTATTCAACTATTCATAGTTTCATTACATTTGACAAGTTCTATAATGGATTTTCAAGGATGTAATAACTATTTTGTTTGAAATGGGAAAGCCAATTTACGTTTTATGAAATCATTAGAATATAGGATATGAGAACCAGTTTTTTTAAGAAAAATCCTTTTCACCAACATTTGAAATGCATTAGAAATTTATTGGAGTTTTATCAGAACGTTATCTCGACACAAATAACTTTTCTATAGAAAAATTGTGAATTTCAACAAATCGATACAAAATTTCTAATGATCTTTAAATAAAATTTAACTTTACAAATATTTCTTGAATTTTCTTTCTATATTGGTACCACTTGAATTGCATGTATAATTTCGCATGTAAATGCTTTTAAAAGCATATTTCCTCAAATCACATATAAGTCAATAATCCAGATTCAATCAAAAAGTGAGGGTTGCATTTGCAAAAAGGGAATGACAAGTGCATTTCTATTTTCATGTCATTGGTAGCCTTCGGCCATCCGTCTAGTCGGCAAAATTTCAATAGAAAAAGGATGTACAGTAGCCAGAGAAAAATCCCACCTCCCATTGGGGGTATATATTGAATATATAGAAAGAAGGGTATATTTTAAATTGGCCAGACGTTGCTGCACACACAAAGCAATACGACCACCACACGAACGCAAAGAGGATCAAGATATTATTCTGCAATACACAAGTTGCTTCACCATACATACATATATATATGTATGTTGACCATTTTATATTATTTGCGTTCCGTATTCGCAACGATATTAAAGGTAACCGGCATGGAAATTGAATTCGTATTTTCAATCTAGCTGTTGCTTGCATAAGATATTTCCTTTGAATTATTTAGAATAAAAAAGGAAACTAATAAATGGCAAAAAAGTCCATACTGTACGACAGAAGATGATTCCGTCTTATAAGTTGATGATATTTTAATTTATAAATGGTACGTTTCCAGAATTTCATCATCTTTTCAAAATATACTTTAATAGCCCAAAGTGTAATATAAATGCAAAATATTGACGTAAGCCAAATTTATAAACTATGAAGAACTTTTTAAATCCCTTCAAAACTATGGATTTATATTCAAATTGGCAATTTCTTTTAAAATAACTGTGCCTTAAGCTTTTCCAGTCAGTTTTTCGTGTCTCGTGTAAGAGAGTAAATCCTGTGCCAACCCATTCTATATGGTAAAATGCTACCAAAAATTGTTATATAGGGAAAAAAGTTTAATATTCAAAAACAAAAAGATAACTGTGCAATTTCTCCCTGTTGTGCAACTGACATTAAAAATGCATCACATTATATTCTATTGTTGGTGGACTTTTTTCCCGAATAAAAATTGCAGTCAATTTAAAAACAGGGATTTTTACATTGTAGCTGAACCATTAAAGTGACATTAAATAACACTTTTCTTCTTAATACACCAATGTTATAGTAAAACATTTATTACTATCTAAAGAAAAAACGATTTACATTTAACGTGAGTTAATGAATTTGATTATTTCTTTCGTTTCGTAAATCCATCCGCGAAAACGGCACTGTAGAGCCGGAAAGACGTGTACAGGTTCGGATTAAAGTGATACAGAGTCGCATTTCGACAGCCAAATAGAATTTTTAACAAAAGTGCATTGTTAGTTATGCACATAAATTGGCTACGAATAAATAGCAAAAGTGCTTTTTGTACACGTGTGGGTGGTTCCTTTTAATGCTATTCAAGGGGTGTCGTAAATGTATTTGCTTCTGTTATATAAGCGCCAGAGTCAGATAGATACATCAGAATAAGATTATGTAAATAATAAAAGGGATGTCATCGTCGTCTGGGAAAACTGATGTGGCGCATAATATATTATTTTTGGAAACTGTAGAATTTATGACGAGTTTCTTTTCTTCTACATATCTCCTCCGTATCATATAATAGAACATGTACAAATTTTATAATATGAAAAACAAAATATTTCGCATATATTTGATATGTGTGCACGGATTTTCGTTGTGAGAATGCAATATATTTCATATTACATTTTTTAAGAGTTATTTAAAACAATGGGATTTTGTTTAATAGACGCGAAAATGTGGATGTCGGTTGCAAATTCAAAATTCTTCCTGCAAAACTCATCTGCAGAAAATTCGGTAAGGAAAATACGCAAAATTTCGTAAAAAAAAAGATGATTACTCTTGTAAAACCACTCCATTCTTCCACCTTATCCATATAGCGTCCAATAAAAATTCAAGAGCGATTTTCGTCTGTTATCATAAAAATATCAATAAATTGGAAGAAATTCAACAAGTAGTGAACATAAACAGATTGCATCGTAGACATTCAAAGGCCAAAGTATTGAAGAAAAAAAAACCTCAAACACATTCACCACAACAGCATTTTTCTCTTTTTCAAAGTAATGGAGTAATTTCTTTCATTTTTTACTTGTTGTTTGTTGTTGTTCAATATAGCACAGTTACATAAAAAACAGCTTTTCGCTAAGTGCATTTTGCAATAAGAATTCACAACTAATACAAAACTCCCTCTTTTTACAATTTTTGTTTGACTAACAACAATATACGAGGTAATATCTGACAAGGGTATAGCATTGTCACAAATTCCACTTCTTTTCAATTACATTTATATAGTACCATCACCATTTAAATGATATAAAATATACTACCATTTTGAGTTGCTCTCAATATAATAATAATAATAATGTAAATTGAAAATGGTAATTTCGATTATGCTTAATAAAATTTACGTTTTTTAATAAATGTGTCTTTCAACATTAAAATTCCATTAAGGTGAGCAAAGAAACAAGTGTTTTATTTTCTCGTAAAAGCACATTATTTAATAATAATCTTGGCAAATTTTTAAAAGTAGCAAAATGAAATTTTAAATAATATGCCCACACACCAACGCCATTGAAATATATGGTCCAAAAAGAAAGAAAAAAACGAACATGTAATACGAATTTTGTCAGGGATAATAAAAAATATAAACCGACTTCCATATAATACGATAAGAAAATAAAGTTGTGTAAAACGCCTACAAAATGAAATTTATTTCTCGCATAATTTCCCTTAAAATATTATTTCAATTTTTTTTTAACCACCAACCCAAACAATATTTACCTACTTGAAAAAAGGCAGACAATTTTATCTCACATATATTCTCTTATTTAAATATTTTATAAAATAAAATGGGTATACATATAAGAGTAATAAAATTGCGAAAACAGACAAGTTACATGTTACAAATTACAATAATACTTGTTCCACTTAAGTAATAAGCGTTTGCACATATTCGAAAAAAGAAGCGAAAAAAATAATATAAAAGAACATCTGTTCTACTGTGTGCAAAATATATTTCCCTAATGCAAAACTTTTAATATAGTTATTAGGGGAAAAGTTTTACGTTGGGGTTTGTTTTGTAAATAACTCAATGTCTGCAAATTCCAACAAACAGTTTTCTTCATCATCTTATTAAGCAGACAGACTCCAAACACTGAATTCAATTATATCAACTACTAAAACTGATAACAAAATCAACTCAATACGATTCTTTTTTCATTCTTTTTTTATGCCTTCGATACTATCGTACATATTATACGAGAATGGTCTTATTTGAGAAAATCAAGTGAGATTTTTGTTTACTTAAAATTTTTACATTGACTGTTTTAATCAAAGGAAAGTTGTGTATATTTTGCGGTTGTCTACAGTTTAGATTTAATATTGAATCAGTTTCAAAAGGGAATTTTTGACGTGCTATAATATATGCTCATATTATTAGATTCTGTAATGAAATTTGATATTCACGAATTTTCGATAAATAATAAAATTGTTTGTCTCTTCGATTCAATTTTTTAAGGCATCAGGTTGCTTGTCGCTATAAAATCTCAAGATTTATATTTTATGGGCTTATTTTTATACAGAATATGTGACTGAATTAAATTTGATATTGAAATTATAAATAAATTAAACACGAATTGTAAATAATGTAAATTATTGATGTCTATATAGATTGAAATGTGCATTAAGCTCTTTTTATTTTATTGTATGTGCAAAATCTGAGATGAAATATTAAGGAATAAGCTTTCATTTTACATACACGAAATTTAGTTAAAAATTTCATAAAGATATAAACAAATAATCAAGAAATGATCTTTTTAGATGGATCGAAAACTTCGAAACTGCAAATCCTAAATAGCCCTTAGGACACATACTATTTGCATATTACAATTTTGACAGTTAAACTTATTCATCGTCTTATTTATTTGCCTGCCAAAACAGTGGAATATTAATCAAACAACTGTAAATTAACTTAAATCAAAATAGTAATTTCCCCTGTTTAAGGTGGTGCGATCATATTCCAAGACGAAAAAATTCAAAATCAAAATTTGATGTACAAATACTAAAATTTTCTAAATCAAATTGACTATATAAAAAATTCATATAATTTCTTGTTTATAGTTTAGATGGTATAGACGAACCACCCTAATCTAAATCAAAAAGTAATCATATCTCCTATTTAACATCGAAACTAGCTTTTAAACAGATTCTATTACAATTTCCACATGGCTGGCTCATATTATATTTATAATAAAAGCATATTTATTATGTTTAATCAAATATCTAATTTTGATGCACTCTGTACAGTGTTGTTAAGTTTTGTGTGTGGGTGTTTTGAGAGAGATTAAGTGAACAGTAATGGTATTGTCGTCATGGATGTAACAGACTGTAAGAACCTTTTGCATATAGTACCGAAATGTGCTCTAGTTCACATCACTTACCCTTCACAGGACACGTTCATCCTCCTTTACGTCCTCCGAAACACACACACACACACACATTGCAGAGATTTCTCTCAGTTGTTGCAGTCTCATCCTGAAAGTAAGCTTCCATGATTATAACACGACACACGAAATGTGGGAGCCGTCAGATGAGCATATCTAATTTATGTTATATATATGTGAGTGTGTGTCTCTGATTTAAATTTCACTGTCTGATACAGCAAGGCTAATGTATTAGATAAGTTTAAATTTTCGTTCCAGATGCATTCACACACATACATATAAAACTTTCTGCCGCTTTACAACATTTCTACATATTGAAATTTATGAAATGAATGCAAATAACTAGCTTCCATTATGCATTTCACTGCTATAGACAAATAATAATACATGACTTAGGTGAGAGACAAGGTGGCGATGTGTTCGAACTAGTCGTATGGAAATTTCTGTCAAATTGAATTCAATTTAATATTCTCGAAATGTGTATATTTTGAAGGTGTGTGTATGCTGGAACCAATATTGTTTCGTATGAAAATTCATATATTTGGATATAAAATATTCGGCCCTATACAGGGTGAACCAGAATAACGTTCCGAAACGTTAAGGATATACATATAGAATACGTCAAAATGAGTCAAAAAGCTTAATAAACATTTGGTGAAATCCTGAAGAATTGTTAACTGTCAAAATTTTTAACATGATTCTTCAGGGTTACCATTAGCCTTATCCATATATAAATTAATTAATGCTAATTAATTCTTCAAACAAAAAGCTACCCTTATTTAGCAATTTTAATATTATTTTGTTTTTTCTTATTTTATACAAAAATGGTTAGTCCTATCAAAAAAAATAAAGAGACAAAAAAGTTTTATTATTAAATTTTCTATCAGAAAAAGCTTTTCCTCGATGTACTTTAATAACCAAATAAAGAAGTTATGGCCATCGAGAGTTTACGTCACCCCGAAGAAGTGCATTTCTAGCAGGCAGAATGTTTTCAAATTTAACACATAATTAGAAAATATTAAAAAACTTCCCTATACCAAATTTGGTAATTATATCTTTATTGTTCTTACATCTTAGCGTTTCGGAACGTTATTCTGAATCACCCTGTATAATGTCCACCCACTTTGTTATCGACCAACAAACATATTTTTGATAAACATACCGCGTATTTATATGCACTTCTGTGATTCATAATTTCATATAAAGTAAATTGTTTTTTAATGTCAAAGATAAAGCTGCTGTTTCAGTATAAAATTGCTGGACATTTTTATTGTTTTGAAAGAAATTGTTTTTCCCAGAAGGAACCGGGGATAAATCTTGAAATTAATTTATTGTACAAATAACTACCACTATTCAGAGCCGGCCGAAGGGTAGCGCCAAGTCGGGCAAGGCCCCAGGG
>SSSI01006753.1:0-11534 GCA_004796505.1 Oryzaephilus surinamensis
AACGTGTTTAAATATTTTTCATTTAAATAACATAAACTTAAAATTTATGCTAATAATGTGTCATTATTTAAAACACAATACAAAGTTGAAGAACATTCTTTCAATATTGTTTTCATTTATTAAGATTCGAATTAAATAAAAAAAAAATTAAAACAAATAAAATAATCTATACCTGTTACAATATTCGTAGGTAGATATTTAAAATTGGAAAATATCTGGCATTTATCATTATTTATTAATACCATTTTCATTCAGAAAACAAAGTTTAATCAAGAAAATTGTATATTAGGTAGGCGATAAACGATTTATGTATATTAAACTTATCGCAATGTTAAACGTCGTTTAACAAAACGAAAAAAAAAGTCCATGCAGTAAAACTGCAACAAAAACGGGACATTTTCAATAAATTTCATCATCAGGAACAAGTTTATTTGCATATTACTTTGGATAGAAATAGGACTGTTTCATTTCAATGCAAAACAGCACTAATTTTTATTAAAAAAAAAATACGAAAATATAAAAAATTCATGTTCTAAGCAATCAGAGGTATTTGATTTGTTTTTAAACTGGTTTTAAAAAAATTTATAGCGAATTAAAAGACATCTTTAATGTGCAATAAATTTTTAAAGAAAAAAATTTCAATAAATGTTAAAATTGTAAATTTTTCTGTGACAAAATTCCTGATACAGTCAACATTTTGCAAGATTTTAATCTTCCTTAGAAACGTAACAAATAATTCGCTTTAGGGATACGCTATACAGTGTATTATATTTAATTGAGTAATTGTAAAATCCAATTAGAATGCTAACAAATACATATACATGAGAATATTTGATAATGTTACATTATTTATTCAAATATGCCTACGGTATTTAGAATCGCACAGCTGGTTTGTTTTCAGTCACGATTTACAATTGTTACAACAATTTTTAGATTCATTGAAAAATAACCAAACAGTCCAATTATTACTGTAGAAAATTACTAGTTAACTATATAGTTACAAGTGAAACTAATTATGTACAATTAAATGAAATTATGTTGTTTTGAAAAGTTGTACGAGTTTTAAAGTTATACAACCAGCAATACAGTTGTGTAATATTGGTTTCGAATCTAATTTTAAGAAAAATTAGTTTTTTAAAATATTAATTAATAAAGGTTGTTTTATTATTTTATCTTATTTACTATTATAATTAAATATTATAAGGTTATCTAAATTCTAAATAATGTCCTTATAAAATTGCAAATAAATATAAAAAAAATATCAAGGACAAAACAGCATACATTGTACTTCCTTGATAGATTATGTAAAAATTACATTTCGTGACAAGGAAATAACCTTTTTTCATATTACTCTAATTAATTATTGTATTTAGCACATTTGAAAGCAATATGTAATTATATTATGGAATTTAAGATGATTAAAGAATTTGTCATAAATTAAAACGGAATCTAATAAGATTTGCATTTTGAGAAAAAAACGAACAGGTTTCATGCAAATTTTATTACATTATTAAATATATTTATATTTAAAACACGTTACATGAAATATGTTTCTTAAAGGTTACTAGGTAATGTTGCACTTTTCATTTTCAGAACCATATAAAATTACAGAAGAAATTCTAAAATATAATAATAACTGTTATTAATGGGTTCGAATATATTATTTTACTCTTCCTGTTAAATTACACATACAATTTGTATTTTTACGAACAAACACTAATTAATTCATCAACATTTTCAATTTAAAAAATACAGGTTGTTCCAGAATTACCTCAGCATTTTTTTGGAATATAACACAATGAATCAAAACATTAAAAAAAAGGGATTCCTTATTAAATTTTCTATTAAATTTCTATTGAAACTTGTACTTGATTTAAAACTGAGTTAGAAATCAGTGTACAGGGTGTTTCATAATGTGTGGGCAAAAATGAAGGTGGTGATTCTATGGTTAATTCTAAGAAAAAAAATCCTGTTAACATATGGGTCCTCAAACCCACCATTATGGAAATACAGGGTGATAAAAAAATCTTTTTCCTAGTTTTTTGACAATATCTCAAAAACTGTACGAGATAGAAAACTAAAATTGTGTACATATATTTTCGTTATTAATAGCTACTTTCTAAGCCCTAATTCAATTTTTTTTCATATACCAGTGCCGTAGTTTATGGGGCTGTATAGGATATATCCTCCCTTAATTTCTACGCCACTGAGAAAATTGATATGGTGGGAGCACTATTTAAATCGCCAACATTTTCTATACAAAAAAGTATTCTTGGTCAATCATTCTAAAGTGAGGCATTTTGGAGAAAAATTGCATTTCATAAAGAAAAACATCGAAAAAATTTTTATTTTTTTTTTTATAAAATGCAATTTTTCTCGAAAATGAATCACTTTAGAGTTATTGACCAAGAATATTATTTTGTGGAGAAAATGTTGGGGATTGAAATAGTGCTTTTACAATGCCAATTTTTTCAGTGGCGTAGAAGTTAAGGGGGAATACACCCTACACAGCCCTATAAACTACGCCACTGGTATATGAAAAAAAATTGAATTACGGCGTAGAAAATAGCTATTATTAACGATAATATGTATACAAAATTTAACTTTACTATCTCGAACAGTTTTTGAGATATTGTTAAAAAACTAGAAAAAACAAGTTTTTTTAATCACCCTGTATCTCGATAATGGTCGATTTGCAGACCCATGTTAATAGGAACTTTTTTTCTTAGAATTAACCATAGAATCACCCCCTTCATTTTTGCCCACACATTATGAAACACCCTGTATACAAATTTCTAACATTATTCCGGAACACCTTGTAAACATAAAATGTATTTTAGCCTTAGACTATCAGTATACACAGACATGTCTGCATTTACAACTTGATAGTTACAAATTTTACGTTTTTATTTTGGTTGTTAACGACGTATGCATATACAACCAAGTGTAACAATGCAATTAAATAAAATGTTAATAAATTCGAATGAACCCAGCACATGGATATATAATTATAAACAGTTTTATTAAATTTGTTTTACTTTTTTTAAAATTCAAAGCATGATTCATGAGATGAATCCCCTCATTAAATTTATACATTACGATCTCATTTAATGAACACAATAAACATTTTATACTATATAAATGTTGCTATAATTTAAAATAACTACAAAAAAAAAAAACGATAAAACACACCCTTTCATAGAAATATTGTATAACAAATTGAATATAATTATTATTATAGCGAAAGTAACTATGTATATAAATTTCCATATAATTTATATTCAAAAACAAAAATGAATTTACTTACGATTGTTGATTTATTAAATCGCCTGCTTCCCGATCGTTTCAAAGTACCACAACGTATATTCGAATCATCTAAAATAATTACAACCCCATCAGAACCACTTCTTCTACTCAATTCACACAATTCGGCAACGGGTTGAACCTAAAAAAAGCCATTTATTTATTGCTATAATTTTAAATTAATTTTTTTCAACACACAATACGTGCTTAATTATCTGTATAATAGGAAAGTGTGAATATTTTTACATTTTGATATATAAATTGAAAGTCGAAACAATTTTTTAAATTGTAGTCACGAATTTTTTTTAAAACTATGCAGTATATTTTTTTTTTGGAAACTATTCAAGTTGTGTTATAGTGTTAAATAGTGCAAAAATGTTGCATTATCATTTTAGATAAATTAATTTCCTCATATCCGTTCTTCATTTAAAAGATTTATTCCGGCAGTTAGGGTTTAATAAGCGTTTCAATTCAGTTTCATTTACTTCCTGAATAAACACATATAACATTAAATTTGCTATTTAATTTTGTTCTTATTGTTTTGTAAAAGATGTAAAATAACACGAATATAATAATATGCGAGTTCTTTACATTTAATCATCACCTACACTTGTTCAATTAGTATGTAAAATATTTAGACCGTAACACCGCTCCACTGACACCCAACAATGATGTCATTTTATCGTTTTACAATATAAAAGACAGGTGTTTATGACCTGCATATATTCATATATAATGCTACAATATGCAAATAACACGTTACAAGAGATTTTTTGTTGTTCCAGTTGAAAATATCAATGAAATTCATTGAAAACAACACAAAAATTTCTTTTAAATGTTGATCCATTAATAAAACATTGTGAAAGTTTTTTATTATCATGTTATAGCTGTTAATTAAGAAGAAATTAAAACCTAGAAAACTATAGTTCATGAACAAAATATTTTACTATTTACGAAATGGATTGAATTTGTTTAGAAAAAAAAATAGTTTGTAGTGAACATTTTTTGTCGAGACCGTAGGCTAACATTTTTAAATTCCTTTATTGAAGGATTAGATTTATTTTGAATTACGATTATTTTAGTTTCGAAAAAAATTGTATACTGTTCAAAAACGAATTGTTTGTCGAGACCGTAGTTGAAATTTTGCATTCATTAGGAAAAAATTTGGTTTCAAATGTTTTATTAAAAGAAAATAAATACGAATATACAGGTATGTAATTTCTGGTAAAAATGGAAAGGTTTTGCCGAGACCATAGCCAATATTTCTAAATTTCTTCATTTAAAGAAAGAGATTCGTTTTCAATTATTTTTGTTTTGAAAGCTAAATGATTTAGAGTTGAAAACAAAATCTTTTTGTGTAGGTCGTAGGTCAAGATTCATTCATTTTTTTTTATCGAGACAGTAAGTCAACACTTTAAAATTTACATAGGTATTGAAGAACAGATTTGTTTTTTTGAATTACGAGTATTTTAGTTTCGAAAAAAATTGTATACTGTTCAAAAAGGAATTGTTTGTCGAGACCGTAGTTGAAATTTTGCATTCATTTCGGAATAAATTTGGTTTCAAATGGTTTGTTAAAGAAAAAAAATAAATACGTATATACGTATAGGCATGTAATTTCTAGTAAAAATGGGAAGGTTTTGTCGAGACCATAGGCCAATATTTTTGAATTTCTTCATTTAAAGAAAGAGATTCATTTTCAATTATTTTTGTTTTGAAAGCTAAATGAGTTCGAGTTGAAAACAAAATCTTTTTGTGGAGCTCGTAGGTCAACTTTCAATCATTTTTTTTGTCGAGACAGTAGGTCAATACTTTAAAATTTACATATTAAAGAACAGATTTCTTTTCAGTTATTCTTGTTTTGAACTACAAACAATTTTTGCAAAACTTGCATTTCTTGTCGAGGCTGTAGATTGTTTATCAAGACCGTAGTTGAAATTTTGCATTCATTACGGAAAAAATTTTGTTTCAAATGTTTTGATAAAAAAATAAATACGTATGTATACATATATAGGTATGTAATTTCTAGTAAAAATGGGAAAGTTTTGTCGAGACCATAATAGGTCAATATTTTTGAATTTCTTCATTTAAAGAAAAAGATTCGTTTTCAATTAGTTTTGTTTTGTAAATGACTTAAAATTGAAAACAAAATCTTTTTCTGGAGGTCGTAGGCCAAGATTCATTCATTTTTTTGTCGAGACAGTAGATCAACACATTAAAATTTACATATTGAAGAACAGATTTGTTTTCAGTTAGTTTTGTTTTGAACTACAAACAATTTTTGCAAAACGTGCATTTGTTGTCGAGACCGTAGATTGTTTGTCGAGACCGCAAATCGCAAATTTTCATTTACTCACCTTTAACGTAACGAAATCTCCAGACGCCTTAATCATATCAATAATATCTTCTCGACTTTTATCTTCCACCTGTATCCCATTAACTTCCAATAATTTATCACCAGGCAAAAGGCCTGTATCATTATTATGTTGAATAATTGTACCAGGCTCAGCAAAAATCACTGCACGCATATTAACACCACTACTAACTAAATCACCACCAACAACACCACCATTTGATGATATCCTTTCTAACACCATAGCACGACGTAATGAAAATCCAAAATCATTTCTGGGCGGTTTTTGGCGTTGTATTTTTAAAGTTCGTGGCTGTGGTAACACAATGGGCACTATTTCAGGTAACGGTAAATGAATGTTGTCGAAATTGGCGGTCCTCGACCATCTGCAGTTTGAAAACACCAAAAACCGATTAAAAAATTTCAACAATTTCAAAAATATTGTCATTTTCTACCTGTGAAAACCTTGCGATTCACCAACAGGACTTAAAGAAAATGGTGGTGTAGCAAATGATGAATTCGTCGTGTCTGTTAAACTGTCCGCACTTGGTGATGTTGACGTTATCACCAACAATTGTGAATTAATTGATGGTGTGCCATTGTTGTAGCCATTTTTTGGTAAATTTTGGTATGTGATATATTCATTTTGTAATGTATTTTTCACCAAATTCACATGATCAATTGTATCATTATTTTCATGCGTTATACTAACCTTTGGTGTTTTCAATATGCCCCGTTTTGGGGGCTTTGGAGGTAATGGTGGAAGACATTTTTGATTTTGTGGATTATTTAATGAATTTAGACTAGTTTCTGAACTATCAGATTGTGTATAACCATCGTTTAAATTGTTTGTTAGGGCCGATGGTGAGCCGGGAATTTGTGGTGAATTTGTACGTTCTAAACATGCTAAAAAATCAGCTGTATAATCAGCTGTTATGCCGGATGGTAGTTTTTCTTTCTCTTTGCGACGACCACGAATTTTCAGTGATCGACGTACCTGAAAACGAAGACATTAATATTAACCATATTCGAAATTTTACAGGGACTTTTGCTGAATTAAGTTATACTTTTGTGCAAAATTTTAATTCGTAAGAAATATTTAACACCCTGTGTATTAAGAAAACGAATACAAGAGTAAACAAGAGTAAACAGACCTTCTTCTCAATGAATTACCCTGTACAAATTTTTGACATTATTCTGAAACATCCTGTACAGTATATTGCTTTAAACTATCTTTTAACAAAAGATGAGGCGCCATTTCGGTAAATTAACGATTCGGTGCCTCATATAATACTGGAATGCAAAACTTGTAATTAAAAATTTATAAATAATAATTAACATTCTAATAATAATTTTATTATTATTAAAAAAGTATTTTAGTTGAACAATCACAATTGAAACATTGAAATCGATTTTAATTTCACTATTCGATAAAATTTTTTAATAAGAATTCTTCTATTTTTAAAATGATTTTAATCTTTAACTACGAATTAAGAACGTTTACATTTTTGACCTTTTACAATTTATTACAAAACAGGCAAAAGTTAAAATAACAATTTTGCACTTTTCTCGTTAATATGACAGTTGAAAAAAGAAATTAAATTTCTTATGAAACATTCATTGAACAACATAATTATTAATGTTGAATCTTTGAATAAATGTGCAAATATTTATTTATAAATCAAATAAACACAATCGATATTTTTTTAAATATTACATACTTAGTAAATGTAGTGTGCATCCTACGTGAGAAAATTACAAAAATAATAAATGCCATCATCAACAACGAAGTCATTAAACGAAAATAAAATGTCAATTTTTCTATCTATACATTTTACAATTGTTTTGAATTGTTATAATGTGAAATGTCTACATTCCAAAGAGTCATTCATATGGTTATTTTATGTATTATCAATCATAAAACAACAACACGTAGTTAATATTTCTTTTTCATAGACAAATAATTCCAGTTAACATTATCTGAACCATAAAAATAAAAGAAACATCTGTTTTTATTGTTATTGTTACCATTCAACCATACATTTATACTATTTCTTTAATGTTGTATTAATAAAATAATAGTTTTTTGAACTTAAATCTTAACAAAATGGGTTTTTACTTCAATTAGACACTTTAAATACGCATTTCATCCGCAGTTTTACTTCCTGCCAACATATAGGTTTTTTATAATACGTATTACACAGGGTGTTGATTAATTATGTGCCTTAACTTGCCCACACGTGACGAGCCAGTTTATTAAAGCGCATGCGTACTGCTTCAGTCACAAAAAATAAATGACATTACGTCAAATCTCAAAAGACATTGTAAGGAAAAAAGTTTGGTTAGAAGAAAATGTCAAAATTCAAGTTTTTAAAATTCCCGCCCAATTTATCAATGAATTTTATGGCACATTTTAAGACATTTCAGTTCATTGCAATATTTGAATATTACAAGAAAGATTGCAGATTTCTTCATAATTTTTATATTTATACTCCGATAATAAAAAATAAAAGCATTTTGTACGATTTAGTATTTATAAGGCCTTACCTCATCTAATCGTAAAAGATCTTCTGTTGAAAGACTGGCACGATCCCGTTTCTGTTTTTCCTTTCGATCTTTCTTGTCCCTTTTGCGTTTTTCTTTATCATCCTTATCAGAAACCACACCAGTACCGGCTTTTTTGATAAAATTAAACATTTTTCTGCAACATAACACAATTCTTTTTATTGCAACAATTCTAGTTTGCATTCTTTGAAATTAATTTAAAAATTAAAAACATTATTATTTAACGGGTTAATTATGTAAATAATGTTTGTAGGTGTAGTTCTCACGTTATTAAATTAACATCTTTCTAACATATTGAAAAAATTCCATCAACTTGTTACATTTATTTTAATTTGTTATTAAACAATTTTTAAATAAATTTAAATTTATCAGATTTACAAAAATCTAAGAAATTCATAATGTGAAATTCATGTGCTCGTAACTATGGCAACATAACCAATTAACATAATTCGTTTACAATGTTACCATGGTAACGACTTAAAACATATAAACACCCTGTATACAATACGGTGTATGAGAAATTGTAAAGTGAAATTACCTGATTTACATTTCCTTTTACTATTTTAAGTCAATCTTTTGTTTTTTCTACTCACATAATAGTTATTAAATGAAAATAATAAGTAGAATATTTTTGCCAAGAAAAAAACAGAGCAAATCCAAAAATAAAACAACCTACCTGAAATTTGAAAATGTAATATTGATTAAATGAATTTCTTTTCAAATGAAAAAAAGGAGGTAATTATAATATTCGATTTATTCTAGGGGTTGCATTTACACCCCCAATTTAATTACGTTTTTGAGGTTATGATTTTTAAAATCAATATTAATGTACAGTCAAACTGTATGGATTTAAAAAAAAATTATGCACACTCACTTAAATTTCTATAAATTATCGCGAATAATCAAACAGATAACAAACTTATCAATAATTATTATCAATATAAATACACACCTATGTGGAAAAATTAAATTCCAAACACACCACAATCCACACACTAATTCATTTACAATTTCTATTTAATAATACCGAACAACAGTCGTTTACAAATTAATGTACATTTCATTCAAAAAATTTCAAACAACAATAATACAATAGAAATTTTCACTTTTCAATAATATAATAAAATTTGACAGATTAATACGCTCACAACAAACAGTCAACATCAACTACATTTTCACTACTTGGCTGATTTACCATTTTTCGATTATTTAACACAATCGTACAGCTGTATGTTTCGTCTTTGTCGTACATGTTTAGAGAACCGTTAAGTGGGAAAGATGCGTGCAAATTCACCGTTAGAAAACGTTGTTTTCTCGTATTTCGGTTGTGCTGTGCAGGCAACCAACCATACAACGCCCAAATCGATGTAAGCCAACCGCAGTCCGCAACCACACATACACGAGTGAACAATAACCTTAGATTTTTATTCAACAACAAGAAGAATGTAGTGTCATTATGACTAAACAAGTAATTTAAATAATTTGCTATTTATTTCATTATGTAAAGTAATACCAACACGATATTAGCCTAAAACTAATGCAGTGCTTTCGTTGCAGTTGTAAAAAGAAATGAAGACAAACATATCGTCGTACTGTCCGCCAAATATTCACATTTGGAATGTATGGGTCGATCATGGTACATCGCAATGTTTCATGGAAACTGTGTCCAATGCGGTGATAGCCGGTTTCATATTCATTGCTGGCACTATCCAATTATGTATGTATCGTAAATACGGCACCGAAGTGTCACCAAACCATTTAACCGCATCGAAACTGTACTATTTGCAACTATTTTTAACGGAATTCATTCCATTGTTGGAAATTGTGCGTTTCGTTCTACAAGGAACGGTACTGAACGACAAAACGATCTATGGGTACATGGTGGTGTCGCTGGTTTTAACGATATTCGCGTACACGTTTTCCATTTTCGTTGTACGAGTGGAAAGGCAGTATTTGTTGCCTTCGGTGCCCACCCGCGGCCACGGTATCGTCCTGCTCATCTTCTGGACGCTGGTGTTCGTGTCGGAGAATCTGGCATTTTTGAATTTAGGCCAAAAGGGATGGTGGTTTCAATTGAAAACGTAACTGGGCTGTGATTTTGTGTGTTTTGGATTAATTTCCTGTTTTTTACAGATTAACTGATCAAATTGAAATGGGTCTGTTTGTGTTACGTTACATATCGTGTTTGTTTCTATTCATTCTTGGGTTAAAAGCACCTGGTATTATGCAAAATGTCGATTATTTCAGTTTGAATGATCCGTCTAGGAACGTTAATGCTCCGGTAAGTATTTTTTTGTTTGTTGATTACATTTTGAGCGATAAAGTGTTTGTAATAAGATAAATATAAATATTTACGGCAGTAAATTAGGTATTATATTAGGCGGTATTTAAAAAATATAATATATAAATATTTATGTACATTTGTATGTAGTAATTTAATCGTTGTTTTATCGTTGTTTTGACTGATAAACATTTTATTAAATTTTTATTCAAACTATTTTTTAAACAGAATTTTTTATAGATTTCTGACTTCGTTTTAAAAATTAGGTCTTTGTAAATTTTTGTCGTAAACGAAGAGTTTTCGAAATACAGGGTGTTGAATGTTTCCTAAAAATTAAGGTTTCTCTTCAATATTTATAAAAATCACATACCTATATAATATATACTGCTTCAAACTTACTAAAAGCACATTAAAAATTGGGGCAGCAAAAAGAGATAGAAAACGACGCCATTTTTATGTATTTAGTGTAAAAGCGGTTTTCTATTTGTCATTTTTTGACATACGTTTTTGACAATGTTTAAATAATTTTGGTAAATATAGTATTAAAGTCACTAAATATATAAAGTACCGCAATAGTCCGCCATGTTTGATCTATTATTAGGCGCCAAATTTAAATTTTCGTGACAGCATGTATTTTGTATTGCTGTCGTACATGCTGTCACTAAAATTTAAATATTTAAATTTGGCGCCTAATAATAGATCAAACATGGCGGACTATTGCGGTACTTTGTATATTTAGTGACTTTATATGTAATTATTTTAAAAACCAAAAGAACTCTTGTACTACAACTTCGTTATTGTAAATAAATAGAAAATTGAACACCATTTTTTTAATGGCTTTTTAAATTTTACATTAATTTAAAATTGAATAGTTAAACTACCAAGTTTATTTGAACTACTATTGTAACCTAAAATATTTTGACAAATGACAACTTGTCAAACATTTAATATAGTGTATTTTTATACTGTTGTATGTAAATAATGAATATTTTACCACAAAAACGGTAAGTAAATATAAAATTATGTATATAA